>JAODUG010011216.1:0-25279 GCA_027564795.1 Aphredoderus sayanus | reverse complement strand
TCCATATGTAGGCTACGGTTACTGGTTTAAAATAAATGGGGGGGGGGGGGGGATTATTTACAAAATTTGTAAATAATACACTGCACTAGTGTCTGATTGGAATTATGGATACAGACTTGTGAGTGACAATGCTAATAGCCAATGAAAACTGACAGTACCACTTCCTGAAAGTACTGTCAAGCTTCACTGGTATGTGTAGCAGTTTCTTTTGTGATGTAGTGCTAATGGATGGAAGAGGCTGAGACTAAGTGACATCTAGTGGCAGAAGCCATATAGAATTACACTTGAGACCTGTGTGTGTTCACAATATGTTAATTCTGTTGACTTATCTCTGTTTTCCTTCAGCTCCTGCAGAACCTAATATATGATAAGGAAATGACCATTCTGTTTGTCATAAATGGGCCCCACATGCTCCCCCCTACCAACTGGAATGATTCGGCTTTTATCAGGAGGAGAAACCGAAGAAAGGCCAGGGAATGAATTCCTCTGCCTTTTGTTGCTGCTGCTGCCACTTAAAATGTATTATATTTATGTTCGGGTTGTGAAGCCCAAAATAATTAATGTCAAGTTTTTAAACGCATTTTTAATTAAACAATTTTTCTAAAATGTTTTTATTCATTTTAATTACAGGAATGCTACTGCTGTTGTATATTTTTATTATGTCTGATGGAAGGCTGAACATGGTTTTCGTTAACTTTTAAATGTGCTATTTTCGAGTAAACAATTTGGTTTATTCAGTATTCTTATGATACTGGGGTTCAGTTTCAATAAAGACAACAGTTGAACCCTCTGAGCTGTAACTTTGTTTAAAAATAACAACTAGAGGGTGGTATTCCAGTTCCTATGTTTATTGTTGTCATAGCCAGTTTGACTATGTCTGTGTGGGCCCAAAAAGTAATTTGTTAGGCAAATGATTTGACACGGTATATACAGTTATAGCCTAAGTTTAATAATATCTTAGATTTGCTGTAGACATCTGTCCGCTATCATAAAGGCAATGCTCTGTGAGAATAGGACTGTGACCCTGCCTTTCTATAGAAGTCCATTTAGATTTTTCCCGCTGTGCTTAGATTTCTGACCAATCGGCCTATTTTCCCTGATTCAAAATGGCAAAGGACACAGGAGGATGTTGTGGGTTATTGTGTTGATTTTTAACATAATATTCTCTTTAGTTATATTTTTTCTGGCAATGTTCCAAATCCTGCATGAGCATCCAAGCCAAGCCAATTTAGCAAGGAACATTATTTTGGTGACATGTCAAAACTCAAAACGTTATACTTAGCCATATATTCCTTGATCAACGCCTCCCAAAATAAAGCTGTACAGCTTACAAAAAGAACATAATTTTCAGGAACGGGTAGAGCTTTTAAAAGCCAATCGACTACCAGTTCACCTGCGCTCAGAAGGAAGCCGCGCCTCCTAGTTTCACCTATCACCTCTGTCGTGGCATAACTCCAGTGTGGCGTGGACGAACCTTAGGAGGCAACGATGGAACGGGGCCTTGGTTACTGGTGCTGCTTCTTGTCGCTGTTCGCTGTTAGATTATATGCGGATTTGCCCATTTGTAAAGAGGTGAGCCGAACATATTGCATTACCATGTTTTTGGACCTTCATTATTATGGTACACTAGCCCACATAATTTGAATGAACGTTGTATGTTAAATGTTGCTCATTCATTGTGGAACCAAATGTTTAGAAATGTATCTCAATGTCAGTATTTTATTAGGCTATATTTTTCTTAAGTTGTTCAGAATTAACCTGTAACAGTTAAAACATGAAATATAAAAAAATAGAGAGGGGCAAAAGCTCAGCTTTTGTACCATCTGGAATGTGGAGTCATGTATAACATTTAACATGTGTGACCAAATGCGGCTGTTTGGAGGTCTGCGGGTGTGGGAATCCTTGATAGATTTAATAGCTGACTGTCATTTAACAAAACAGACATATCTACTTCTGCTTCACATCACAGCACCCCACCATAAAGCAATTCTTATAATTTATTACTGCCAGAGTCACAACTATTTATGTCGCTATTTTATCACAAACAAACGGACATACTGCATTGCACAGATCTAACAGAAGAACTGACATTAGAAATAGTTAATACCCTATGTCCCACTTCATTATGAGTGGGGCCTATGGGAAATGAACACATGGCAGCTTAACCGGCATAAGTTTTGGGTTACGTCATTCTTTTATTTGCTTTACATCAGTGGCAACCTTTATTTGTACCAGAGCCTTACAGAAACATATCCACACATCTATAATATCCCACTGTCTGTAGTACTCCCCATGAACCTGCTTCCAAGTTTGAGTAGATCTATTTGCATAACAGTCGTAATGTGGTAATACAGAATCGTCTTTATCAGCATTATCTTAATGCCTCCTGGATGTGTATGACAGAAAGTTATTAAACATTGCCCAGTGTGGAAGCTTACATGTAGCCTACTGTAACACCTACATTTCAAGGTGAATAAGATTAGAGAATATTACAACACAAAGCCTTTTGCACCAGGTGAATTTGTTGTCTGCCATTAGCAGTCATTTTGCCATGAGACACACCAGTCACAGTGTCCTGTTGCCATGGCTCTGTGAAGATTGGATAAAAGAGGTGATTAGGCTGAAGGACGTTTTCTATGCATTTTGTACATCAAATCCTCCCAGCTGGATCGTTGTTCATGCGATACCCTAACAACTGTTAATGTAGCAGCACTAATCAAAAACACAAGCGTAGAGGAGCATTTGCATCTGCCTGTGTGCTTTTGTTAACTATTAATCCCATGTGCCTTTGTATTGGTTATCCTGATAAGGCCTACTGCCCACAATTAGCAATAACCTCAAAATTACTGAGTGGTAAACCTTCAGCACACTGAAGTGTCTCTCTGAGACTTAGACTTTACTTTAATTTAATGAGAATACAAAATAGGTATTTTTGGATGGGACAGTCACCTGCTATAACCGACTACCTCTAACAACAGTATAATTAACACCTACAGCAAAAAAAACAGGAACAATGTTAAGATAAAATGTTTACAGAAGGACTGGACTAATCAGGTAAGTTTACCTATTGCTAAGTCAATAAACCCTGGAGGCAATTTAAGTGTTACAGAGTTGTTTCAAATCCTGCATGGGGGAGATTAGCACACCATTTAAGAAAGACGTTAGGCAAACATGACTGTCAGCCTTTTATTTGAAAAGTAGGTTGGCCTGGTTTCATGTAACACTTAGCATATAGTATCATGTTTTGACGGAATTTATTTTGCATGGTTTCATGATCCAGCTTGGTTTAAGTTGTTTGGGACCAAGCTAGTCGCGGTAAAATCTGTGTTTTCTTCCCCCTGTAGTCGGACTACCACTTTGAATACACAGAGTGCGATGTACTGGGCTCTCGATGGAGAGTGGCTGTTCCCAACAAGCAAGACACATGCACAGGCCTGCCAGATCCAGTCAGAGGCACACAATGCAGTGAGTACACCGCTCTTATCAAATATCATCACAACATCATCCTCAGGACTCAGTTTGCAAATTTGAGCCCCTTGACTGCTCTTTTGAAAACCTTTCTCTCTCCAAAGCCTTTTCCTGCAACGAGGGAGAGTTTCTTGATATGAGGACCCAGCAGTGTCAGAACTGCTCCGCAGGGACCTATTCACTTGGGACAGGTGTGTCCTTTGATGAATGGGGTACTCTGCCAACTGGATTTGCTACACATGGCATGCACATAAATGAGGGAGCCGCCCACTCAAACTGCTCCAAGTCAGTACCTTGTTTATATACGGTCTATTTCAATGCACGTAAAACTATTCGATTCATATGTGTTTGTTTCCTATTTAATAATGTGGTGGTTCTCACTGATCACCTGACTCAAAGTAATGGGTCATTATCAATCTCTCCAGAAGCCTGACAATGACCCATTTGTTTGAAATGTGTGTTGGAGCAGGGAGACATGCAGGGCAGTGGCCCTCCAGGACCAGGAGTGGGAACCATGGTAATACAGCATATAGGAACTGCTTGTATTTATGTTGTCTTTTTCCACCAGCTCCACCTGGATACCCAGGGACGATCACATAGCCTCGAACACAGACGAGTGCAGTGCCACGTTGTCCTATTCGGTGAACCTGAAGAAGGCTGGAACTGTGTCCTTTGAGTATTTCTACCCTGACAACAGCATCTACTTTGAGTTCTTCGTAAGTGTCTCACAATGTGGCTGTTGTCGACACGTGCCATTGTGGTCTGTGGTCGGTGCATCCCGCCGGCTTGGTGCTTGACAAAATCGACTCCCCCTTCCCCCCAGTGGCTCTCAGAGGCTCACACATCCCCCCACCACCACCGCCGCCACCAAAACAAACGTAAACAGTGAGCCGGGCAGGCGCCTGGCATCCTCGGGTGGCGCTGTATAACCCTCTGCTCGTCCTGCCAGGTTCAGAACGACCAGTGCCAATCTACAGATTCCGAGAGCCGGTGGATGAAGAGCTCAGAGAGTGACTGGAGCCACTACATTGTAAGTCACCCCCCCTCTCTCTCTGACTCGGCTGTGTGCGTTGTGTGGGGCCTTCATCTTATGACTGTGCCAACCGCTTGTTTCAGGTACAGCTGAGTAAAGGCAGCAACATGCTTTACTGGAGGACCACAAGATACGGCTTTATGACAGGCGCAGTCAAACCTGTGCTACTGAGAAATGTTGCCATCTCAGGTAAATGGGATTGCTTTGTGTGTTCTGCTTGTAACAGGACCCACCCTTTAGCCTTTTACGTTGGTTGGTCTTACACTTTATTTACATTGCAGAGAATGGGTATGGTAAAAGAGGAATGCCTATAAGTAAATAATTGGCCTAACCACACATTAACATACTGTATAATATGGATATACACTGTACCATGAGTAAACAACTGGCCTAACCACACATTAACATACTGTATAATATGGATATACACTGTACCATGAGTAAACAACTGGCCTAACAAAACATTAACATACAATACGGATAGCTTGTATGAGAGACAGTGTTGACAGATGCTCTTTATTAGGGGTGGCGTACACGTCAGAGTGCTTCCGCTGTAAGCCGGGCACGTACAGCGCAAAACCAGGATGTGCGCGTTGCAAGCCCTGCCCGGCAGACTCCTTCTCCAATAAGGGCGCCACCGTGTGCCAGCAGTGTGCGAGAGACAAATACGCAGGTATGTTTGCAAACGTGACACTTTGTCCGCGGAGGTTAAATGACACGGAGAGGCGACGATGCGGCCCTCCAGGAACAGGCTGACTCCAGACCGCGCGCCATGCGTTGACATGTCACTGCACACAGAAGGCAAGGCGGGGCGTTGCCTGCGTGCTGTTTGCGGTGTCAGCGGATCTTAATGTGAGCTGTGTGCCGGCCCGCATACTCATGCCGGTTGCCGTGGCGCCCCTTTGAATCCCCCCAGACGCTGGCTCGGGCAGCTGCAAGGAGAGACCTGCGTGCACGACCAGCGACTTCTTCTACACTCACACGCCGTGCGACTCCAGGGGAGAGGTACTGTAGGAAACGCCGTGACCATGCATAGAGGGCAAGGAGAGACGGAGCGGGGGTTGACACAGTGGAGGTGGTGGGGGTGGTGTGTGTGTGTGTGTGTGTGTGTGTGGGGGGGGTGGTGTATGATCACAACCCAATATCTTAATAGTGTGGTCTCAGTAATGTCATGATATTTACATTTACTTTTACAGCATCTATCAGATGCTTTTATCAAACGCGACATACAGTCAGTACATTTGTCAATGGTAGAACTGGTATTAAGCAACCAATATTCTATTAGCGTACTGACAGCATCATGTCATCATAGCACAATGTGTAGTTATAAGGGTCAAACCCGGTGTCTTACATAAGCTGTCGCAGAGATGAACATGGTTAGTGTGCCATTGTGCACGTTCCATTCATAAGCAGGTAGAAGCTTGTATTTGGCAGCTCTCAACAAACTCTACCGTGCTAGTTAATTGACTTTTGTTTAAACATATGTATTGCAGTTGTTGTTTTGGTGTCTTGTCTTTATACTGGTGATGATGCATTGATTTTTTTTTTGTTGCAATATTAATTCGGATGCTAATTATTGTCCACTCCTATTTTTTTCTACGGATCAACTGACCTTGGCTGTGCCCATCTGGTGTGCCTATTAGGTTTCCTTAAATATCAATCATCTGGCCTGCTTCCATCAACCCCATGAGCAACCAGCAGCTTCTCGCACGCATTTATTTCCTGCTTGTGTGTGTGTGTATGTGTGTGTGTGTGCGTGTGCGTGTGTGTGTGTATATGCGTGTGTGTATGTGTGTGTGTGTGTGTGTTTGTGTGCGTGTGCGTGTGTCTGTGTGTGTGTGTGTGCGTGTACGTGTGCCAGACGCAGCTCATGTACAAATGGATCGAGCCCAAGGTTTGCAATGAGAACCTGAGTGGAGCGGTGACTCTGCCTGCCTCGGGGCAGATGCAGCCCTGCCCCCCGTGTAACCCGGGCTTCTATGTCACCAACGCCACCGGCTGTGAGCCCTGTACCGGTGGCCTCTACTCCAATGGAACAGGTGCACAGCCACCACACTTACTGACCTGTAAATAACACATTGTGGAAACACAGTAGTTTTGAAATGTTTTGAGCCCCAACCCACAAAATAAGTATTTTTCTAAAAACTGTGTTGAAAATAATTTAAATTAAAGGTGGAGTCGGCGATGCTGGAGAAAGATTGTTGATATTTTGAACTAGAATAAAAACCAAAACAACATTTTCTTCAATGTCATACATTGCTTTCTCAGAAGCTCCGTCCCCCCAAAATGGACATGCATTGCCAAGGTTGGGATAGTGGAGTGTGGTCTGCACCACTTTGTCACAGAGCAAGGGCCTTGTTGAGACACTGGACTAGTTTTTCAGCGCACACACACAACTAGCTGGCTGTGAGCAGATATTTGCTGAATTTGACAAAACGTGTAGCCTTTTCACACTGTAAATCCCAAAACTATGTTTAAGCATTCTAGCCTGGGGCTGACAGCAGTGCAGTGTGAATAGCTTAAAAGTGGTTCTCAAAGTGGTTATTGGCACCGTTCTTATATATAATTCTAAGATTGGCACCTCATGATAAGGGAAAATGTATTTTTGCAAGTCATGGGTCCATGCACCTGTTAATTATAGTTATAAGGATGTGGACTAATTGCCTCAAAACATGTCTTTATGATAATGTTGACACATTTCTGTTTTTTTTTGCCAAACATGTTTCCCATGCATGTCATGTCATTACCGCTGTGCATCATTATTATGCACAATGGTAACATATGTCATGTTGACAGCCTGCGCTAAGTGTCCAGTGGGAACAGAGCCAATGGTCAGCTTCGAGTACAAATGGTGGAACAAGATGCCCAGCAACATGAGGAGCTCTGTCTTTAGGCAAGGATACAACTCCGACCAGAGCTCAGGTGAGAGACTAGAGGTCTGTTCGAACTGGCTTTCCGGTTTTCCGTTTTGAGGTCGCTGGGAATGGTAGGTTTCGGAGAACACACATGGACGCTGGACTATGTGTTACAGTATCAATCTAACAACTTGGATTGTTTATACATATTCAGATTTTAAAGTTAAATGAAAACGTATTAAGGGGCAGGTAAGGGTTAAGTGTCTTGCTCAGGGATGCTGATTGGTAGGCCCATGCTGGGGTCAATCCCTTGATCAGTGTTTTAACTGTTAGTCGAGCATCCAATCCAACAGATTATCCCCTTTTGTTTTGATGGATATGATTTGTGTGTGTCTGTTATTAAACCACCAGTATTAAAACAGACAGATGATAATGTATTACACACACATATTATGCCAAGTTGATGTCATGAACGTAAAAATGATTCTAATTGTAACAAGGACAAAGAAAGAAAAAGGCAACCCAATTAAGGTGTGATTTCAAATCTCAGCCAAACGCTTAGGAGTTCAATCCCTGATGTGGACCAACCTGCAAGCACATTCACAATTGTTACTATAGTAACCATCCAGTTCTGTTATCCACTGTTGGTCTCATACATTATGCGTGCCACTTCTTCATCTTCATTCATCTTCGTCCTGCACTGTTACGGAAACACGCTAACACAGTGTTTGTTAATGGCAGCATGGGAGGTGGCTGGGGAGTACGTCTACACTGTTCCCGGGGACCAGGACTCAGACTTCATGATGCTCACGCTGGATGTGCCTGGATACAGGTGAGCATTGACCCTGTTTCCCTACAGTGCGTAACGCCACGCACAGAGCCTGGCTACAGTCTGTGTTGGATCTGCGCTATTACCGGTAGATGCTGTGGGAAAGGTTTCATACCCGACCGACCGTGCTTTATGTGTTTTCATAGGCTGCCACAGTCTATGGCCAAAGACAGCGAAGGGAGTGAGCTGTCCCGGATAACATTTGTCTTTGAGACCATATGTTCTGCTGACTGCAAGCTGTACTTCATGGCGGTGAGGGATAACATGTCACACACACAGTGTAAAACAGAACCCCCCCCCCCGAGTCTGACATTACTGTACAGTACGTCACATAGAGTGGGATGTCAGTCTGTTTCAATCTGTCTCATGACATGATTTGGTTAGTGGTTACAATCCACTAACCATTTCCTCTGCATGCATATACAAGAGTTGTGAGCTACACAAATGTAGTCTGTCCAAGTATAATAATACAATTTTAAAAAGCATTTTATTATCTATTAAAGGAAATGTGTGTGTATATGTATAACACATATTTAAATACTTAACACGTAACACTTAAAATAACACAAGTAACAGCTAAAATAAATAGAAATAAATAAACACAAATAAATAACATTATGCTAATTCAAGAATTATGATTAGATTGGGATCAGGGAAAAGCACTTTGTGTCCTGTGTGGAGCTGATGGAGAATATCTGGCGTGTTCCACCGTCTCCCAGGGCTACAGCCAATGGAACAATGAGATCGTGGAGCAGTGGAGCGGTCGTAGCAGCAGGCAGTCCTACACGTACCTGATCCGGAGCAACAGAACCACCAGCTTCACCTGGACCTTCCAACGCACCAAGGAGGACACAGCAGTGAGTCTTACCTCTGTTGCTTCTCAACAGCTACTCTTCTGGACTATGCACTCAGTACAACAATAACCATCAAACATACACAGTATAAACTGCCATTAGCAATGCTGTTCAAATACATGCACATTTTATCCCTCATAACTTCTTAATAAAGGCGTTGATGATGACAGTTGATCTGTAAGCCTTTAAATATTATACAGTTACAGACTATATTCATAATGCATTTAAGATACTCTGTCAGAGATTAAAGGCCCCATAGAGTTCCAACTGTCATTTTGGAAATACTTTTCTCACTTCAAACTGAACATTTAATATAATTTGGCATTGCAGTTGCCCGCATGCCCTAATTTATTAGGCTCTTTCAGGGAGTGGGAGGACAGAGGTGACTGGTTATTGATTACAAATCAGAAATTATGTCACGCCTAGTTCCAAATCTGGCTAGCTTATGTCATTATCTTATCAAACAGGAAAGAGAGTCAGTGTGCTAACAACCGCTTCCCGTTCTCCAGGAGAGAAACCACAGCGCTGATCTGGCCAAAATATACTCTGTCCACATCACCAATGTGATCGGGGGCGTGGCCTCCCAGTGTCGCCAGTGCGCCTTGGGGTCAGCAAAGGCCCATTCGGCCTGTGTTCCCTGTGCGCCCGGACACTACATGGTCAGCAGCACAGGTGTGTGTCGGAGCTGCCCGCCAAACACCTACATCAGGCCCGAGCAGCCTGTCGGCCGCGATGCTTGCATTCCATGTGGACCAAACACACAAAGGAACCAGGTGAGTGTGGCTCATTACGCAAAGTCATTCATTGTGCAATTTTTGTTATTATAGGAGGATTGTAAAAAGCTCACATTCTGGGCTGGGTATTTCCATAATGTACGTGTGCTGGTGCATGCATTATATCTGAGCAGAAATGATGTTTTGCCTTCAATTCAGAGGGACCTACAGTACTGTCAACAGTGCAATATTGTTTGGAGGCAAATCTGAAGAATACGTTTGGACAAAGCCCACTCAATCTCTGTGTGTGTGTGTGTGTGTGTGTGTGTGTGTGTGTATAGTGTGCATACTGTATATACTATATTGGGAATTTACAAATCACTTCCTCTTCTTTTTAGTAGCATTTTCCATACTATCCCAACTTTTTCTAAATTAGGGTTTGTCAAAATACACATTCAAATATTATTTGATTAAATATAAATACAATGTGATACATTTGACAAAAACTAAATCAGTGAAGTGGATGCAGGAGTTCTCTTAATAATTTCCAGAGCTGTATATTGGTATATGATTATTATATCCGCCTCCTCCTCCAGGCACACTCAGCCTGTCTCAGTGACTGTAAGTTGGCCATACAGTCCAGAGGGGGGCAGCTCCTGCACTATGACTTCTCTCCTCTAGCTAACGTCAGCAGCTTCCAGAGCAGCCCTCGCTTCACTAGTAGAGGCCTGCGATACTTCCAGCTCTTCCGTGTTGGTCTGTGCGGAAAAGAGGCGAGTTACTGGCATGAACATTGTTTTGTCGTTCTGTGATCAGTACTGTTGTATGTGTATAATATGCAGCTGCCTCTAATAAGGCTAATCTGACCTCTGAGGCAAGGGGGACCCATGCTAATCTAGATCTCACACTATTATTTGGCTACCTCCTCTTGGACTGTAATACTCAATGTATTACATATGGAAAGTGAACTGACTGCAAATGTCTTTCTGTTTTTGGGAAATCATAAATATCATCTCTGGTTCTAATTGTTTTTGATATTTTTATTTCAATGGGAATATAAAAGCACTGGTGTGTGGTCAGACTTTAATTATAACATTTGTTTGACAAAAAGTATTATATTGCTATGATGTAGGACTGTAGGATCAATAGGACTGCAGTGTGTAATGCCATGTCTTTCTCTACCAGGGCAGAGAGCCAGCAACTTGTGTGGACAATGTCACAGACAACCACAGAGAGGTGAAAGGTTATGCCTGCCAATCCACAGTGGTTCCCTCTAACATCAGGGATCAAAACATAGTGTCCTCCCAACCATATGTTATTGGTGACAAGCTTGTTGGTATGGGCACATCTTTTTTGTTTGTATTATACTTACTGTGTCTCTTTCTGCATGTAGGACAATTGGTGGTGCACTATACAGTATATCAATGGCAGAAAGTATTGCTATATATGCTATAAATATACTGCTATACCTATACAAGTCAAAGTAAATATTTACAACTACAATATTGCAGTTCTTCTGCTGTTATTGGAAGGAGTATAACAGTATTAGCCATTATGTCATGTCTGAGATGTTTCTAGATGTTTCTATACACGGTCACAATGTTCTGTCTGCAGGTGTAACCACTGACACAAACCTAAGTCACATCTCCTCCCTGGACACATTATTCCCCCCTGGTTCCAGCCTGCCAGATGTGATCTTCTATTACAGGTCACTTGAAAATAGCATTTTGTATTAATTCCATTTGTTTATGTTTAGCTGTTTATGATAATAATTATACTTTTATCCATTTTTAGTTCTAGTGAGAAAACACAAGCTTGTAAAGAGGGCAGGTCCACCACTATCAGACTGAGATGTGATCCCACAATAACGGCCAACAACCACATCACTCTGCCAAGGTAACTTACGACAAAAGTCACGCGGACCCTCATTCAGGAAACGATGTTGCTGCAAGCCATCTTATCTTACCGTACATTAAAGGTACAATCCTCAATTGCTTCGAGGGGCCGAATTTCTGCCGGCGCTCACAGGATAGTTTTGAAACGCAAATGCGTGAGCAGCATGTGCGAGCTGCTCAAACGGTGAGCTGCGGTGGAAATGTTGGGCTGGAGGAGTGCACCTGCATCGTACAGTACAAGCACGTGTTCAAAATGGCCTGAGAGGGTCAAATGGACTACGTTTTAAACCTTTTGACCACGACCCGCTGTGCCACTGCCGCCCGCTAAGCTGAATGTGAAGCTGTAGGAGATGGCGCTGACTTGTCCCCGCCCTCTTTCCTGTCACAGCAAATGCTCGGAGGGGACGTGTGACGGATGCTCCTTCCACTTCCTGTGGCAGAGCCAGCACGCCTGTCCCCGCTGCACTCCGCACCACTACAGGGAGATTGTTAGCGCATGCATCCAGGGAATACAGGTACGGCCCCTCACCGCTTGTGGCAGACACACCCGCTACATCTATGTCTGGTTCGTACCAGCGCTAAGGCCAGCGCCCCCTGGTGGCGTCGTTCGGCTGTTTATAACGTTCAAAACGTGAAGACAATTTGACGGAGGAGCTCAAACATATGCAGATATTCAGTGCATGTGCATGGCTTGACGCTGAAGAAATAGAACTGTGTTCTAAACCTTGGCAAACCTTGGGTCAGAAGCTGCCAGTGAGCGTTGGCCTTGACCGGAAACCTTGCTGTTTCGGTCCGAGGGCCAATGTCCCTCTTGTACCTGCTCACACCAATCCCCATACTGTTGGGCACACCTTTTAATAACAGTTGCCTTTTGAACATTAACAGTTACCTGTGGCAGACATATATTATAGGGATCTGTGGGTGCTGTAATGCAATCGATGAATGTACCTTTAAACCTTACATGAACCAAATTTCTCTCTATGTGTGTGTGTCTGGGTGTGTGTGTGTGTGTGTGTGTGTGTGTGTGTGTGTATGTGTGTGTGTGTGTGATTATTTCAGAGAACTACCTATGTATGGCAACAGCCACTGCAGTGCTATGGTGGGGTGTCTCTACCAGCACAAAAAGTCAGTGCCTGTGTATCTCTGGACTTCTGGCTTAAGTTTGGTGTCTCCACGGGAACAGTCGCAGCGCTGCTGCTCATTGCTATCAGTTGCTATTTTTGGAAAAAAACACGCAAGTATGACCTTCCCTTCATAATGCTATTCAGCCCCAGCCTTATTTAGTGTTAAACTATTTATATAGTCCTATACATTTATGCTGATGCAGGATTTGCCTATGATTTATTTATGAATTTTATATAGTTAAATTTTCAGTACACAAGTTTTCCATAGTGATTTATAAAATGCCATAATTTTCATATAGTTTCATGGCTATTACTAGACTTAGCATTACTAAAAGTGAAAGTAAGAAAAAAGTATTTAATGTAAGAAAAAAACACTTTCTGGAATCTGCGATGAAAAGCCTTTGTAAAGCAAATGAAGTTAATGAATTGTTTTTGGAATTTAGCAATTTGTAATCTCATTAATTTTCACCTTAACCATGAACACTATTCCTTCTCAGACTAGAGTATAAGTACTCCAAGCTGATGATGAATTCTGGCGACAAGGAGTGTGAGCTGCCTGCAGCAGACAGCTGTGCCATCATGGAGGGAGAAGATGCTGAGGATGACCTCATGTACCTCACCAAGAAATCCTTCTTTACCAAAATCAAGTCATTTTCCCGAGAGGTTGGTATTGTAGCTCCCACCACAAATCCTTACACTAGAAGATATTCACAATAATGTTTCCATACCCCACATGAAACAGTCATTAAAACCTTACATTAGAAGATATTCACAGTCATGTTCCCATACTCAACATAAGGCATTATTAAAATCTTACATTAGAAGATAATTCACAGTCACGGTCCCAAACCCAACATGAGACCATCATTAACATCATGCTTTTTCAGAGGACATCGGATGGTTTTGATTCGGTTCCACTGAAGTCCTCCTCATCAGGCTTGCTGAGAGAAGAAGATGACTGTGATGAGCTTTGAATTAGAGAAAGAACAAAACACGACTTTTAGTACAACTATTTTAAGTACTGAAACAGAGGTGCGTTCAAATTGGCAAACAAAGCCAACTGTTCGCAAACATGTTCAGTTTAACATTTGATTTGTGTTGGTGAACGTTTACGAATATATGCAAACGTTCTGCGTAGGTAGTTCTTGGTGAACGCACATGGACAATGGACTAATTGTTACATTATAAATTTATCAGTTTTGAATGTTTATATAAAACGTTCAAATTTTTATGTTAAAAGAAAACGCATTCGCCACAAATGTTCCCCTGTTCCACAAATTTGAATGCACCTCAGATGTATCAAAAGGGTCCAAAAACAACAAATATAGTAGTCCTTTTAAGACAGGACTACCAATTTAGAAAACATTGATCTTCATAATTTATGTGATTGCTAAATATATTGAATATAATATTTTAAGATAACTTGCGTGCGTTTTTATTTATTACAAATGTGAATTCCAAAGATGTAATTTACAAGCTTGTGACATATATACATTTTAACATCAGTAATGTATGTTCTGTAAATAATTATAAAAATAGTGTGTTTAAAGTGTGTAATAGACTTGGAATAATATAATTGCTAGACTTTAGAATTTAGTTTGGTTTGTTGATTTATTGTAGATGTTAGAATGTTTTTGCTATTACTGTTATTCTTTTTAATGTCTTAAATAATGTTTTGTAATAAACTGTAAAAACAAAAGCTTTGACAGCTTTTAAAATGTATTAATTAATATTGTGTTGTTAAATAAAGCCACTGATTCGACAATATTGGTTTAAGCTACATGTTATTTACTTATTCATTTATTAAACATGAATATAGGATCTGTCACTGGAAACGTATTAGTGCTATCATCTCGCGACATTTGATGACAATGTTGCAAGACTGGCGAAATCACGGGAGAGGCATGCAAGCGGAGTAGGACGTGTGGAGTTTTAATGTTCAACCTGCATGCAAAAACGCTATTCCGCAACACTTTAGCGGGACGATTTAGATAAGCAAACGTTCTGTGTATGGACAAACAGTATTTTTGCATTGCTTTTACCAACTCTAAACTTGCTTAGACTGCACGAGTAGTCCCCCACCTAACAGCAAGAAAGAAGAAGTCATAACTTCATGAGTTGTTCTGCAGGAATGTCGCAGAAAGAAAGACCGAAGTTTTATCGACAGGAGGTCAACAAGACAATCTGGGAGGTTCCTGAGCGGTACCAGAGCCTCTCTCCGGTCGGATCTGGAGCATACGGATCCGTGTGGTAAATCTCAATATTTTATGTTTGTGTGTTTGCAGAAAGCTTTCCTGGCATGCCACCCCATTCATTTAGACGAGGCCTGCCTGCAAATGCTAAAGTTAGCTTTTCACTTCGACTACCTAGCTAACGCTAGCTAACAAGGTGGAGCCACGATGTGCTTTCAAATAACTAAACTTACAGGGGGCGCATCCGTATAATGTTAAGTTTGCTTACTCTTTGTTGTCTAGTGGTAGGAATGTTAGCAATTAGACACACAGTCGACTCAAACTTGTAATGGTTAAAAAAACACATTGCAAAGTAAACAAGTAGGTCTTACAGTTCATACAACATACTGTACAAGTAATAGACGCATTGAGGTCTGAGTCACGATACCATTTCCCCGGTTAAGTTTCAGTGAGCTTACAGTGGCAATAGCCAGTCAAACACGTTTTTTCTATGCTGAATCGTACATCTAGTGAATATAGCCCTAAATGTCACTTTATTTGCAAATGCATCTCTATCACATGACATGCACAAACCTGCCGCTCCAATTTTTAACGTGTAGTTGACATTTGTGTAAGGGTTAACTTATCGCTGTCATGCGTTAGACTGCTGTCAGTTTAATATTTTGTATAGGTGGCATGCCAACCTGGTACATTTTTTATTTTTTATTTCTTTTATTTTATCCAGCATTATTTTACGTGGATGTCCACAAATGTTGCTTAGATACAGAGCTTTTGGATGGAAGGCATTAGACTACAGTATGTTCAGATGGACCCTTATGTTTGTTTGAGGGGGGAGAGGATAGCACTTAAGTCTAAGACAAAGCGTCATTTGGGTATTAAACTGTTATTGTTTTAGTGGGCAGATGTTTGTTTTGCACATAGAAGTAGACAGCTGTGCTGTTGCCAGGCAATAGGATTATGTGTTTCTGCTCAGATTACCCTGAGCTCACAAGTGCATTGGCCATGTGTGTGCAGCTCAGTTGACCTGTTCGTGTGATCTGCATTTACATTTTATTAATTCATTAGGTCTCTTTTACATAAATAACATCACAATTCGTAGATAAAAATAAAAACATTCTATTAGAGCAGACTGTTCTATTACAACAGCGGTTACTAGAGCCATTAATGCAATTACCCACCTCTATTGTTGCAAGTTTACATAATAAAAAGGAGTAATATAGTATAGTATGGTATGTGGAGAAGTGGGTCTTGAGAATCCTGAAAATGGATCTTGGTGGACAGCAAGTGTCCTCAGCATAACCGTGATAGGAGAAACCACGTGATGAGGTCACAGAGCCAAGGGACTTGTTGTACAGTAGGCTACAGTGACCCAGCAAAGGGGACCGTTTTGGACAGTGATCCCTTCCAGTTCGGCCGGTGGTAGCGGTCCAGGAGAATGTGAACTGAGGAGAGGGAGGACGCTCCATTCTGCTGGAGGGGCTTGGGTGTCACCTCAAGAACATCAGCCTCAGCCTTGAAGTTGCATTGCTAAGGGCATCAAGGGGGGGGAGGGAGGGAGGGAGGGGGGGAGAGACTGAGAGACTGCAGCAGCCTATGGAGTAGAGATGTCGGCCTGACTGTCTTGAAGGCAGCTGGTACAGAGACCCCGAAGAGAGGGAAGTGTCTGTTAGACCTGAGACTCGTGACCCCTCCCTATCCCCAGAGGTGGTAGAAGCATCAGCCATCATTTTATTTGATAGTATTTTAATATAGGCTAGTAGTAGTGTAATGTATTGTACATTACTACTACTTAATTATGGCTGAATTATACTATTTCTATTCATTTTTAAATGTTAATTAATTCCTGAAAATCCTCTCGTGACCCCCACTTTTAAGAACCACTGGTTTAGAGCGCTAAGCAATGGTACTGCCATCAAACGTGCAATCTATAAAGTGGAACTAATGTTGGAATTGTTCAGAACTATGCAGTCACATTCAGACACTTCTGTTTAGCGTTCATATTAATGGCACATTGTTTAGCTTCCCTTCACACACAAACATACAATACCGCATAGAAATGCCATTTATGGCATGAAGGAAGTGTGACTGATGGACTGACTCCAGGCATGCCTCGTCTGAATATGCTGAGAAATATAATTTTTTGCTGATGTCCCTCATTTCTTGTAGCCTTCAGCACATCTTAAGCACCTGGTTCCCCTTGCAAACTCAGCCCTCTGAAACAAGGTTTCTGTCATGTCCAAGAACATTTATTTTTTTGCGGTTTAGTGTAAACCTTTCACAACGTGTTGGCCACTCATTGGTTTCACTAATGACATTGTTGTTGATGAATTAATGTATTGTTGACATCATTGTTGTGATGATTACTGTTAATTCCGAGGACCATAATGGTTTGTATGTGTGTGCAGCTCATCCTATGATGCGAAGACTGGCCTGAAGATAGCAGTGAAGAAGCTCTCCCGGCCTTTTCAGTCCATCATTCATGCCAAACGAACATACAGAGAGCTGCGTCTGCTCAAGCACATGAAGCATGAGAATGTGAGTCTCTTAGTCCTGGAATTTGTCCGATGATTTCACATTTAATATACATGATGTGGGGCCTAAAGAAGCAGGCTGCTCCATTCTGTTTGTGGTGGAAATGCGTGGGCGGAAACCTTGTGGAAGATAAGGAAGCGGCAGCTTGGCTCAATTTTCTCTCACATTGGTGTCGTTTACCTCAGGCTTTTTGAGCCATTACCCATAGCATAGCATAAGCTATATCATCATCAAAATATAACTGCAACTGAAAATGCATGGATATCTTTTTAAACTAGATTTTAAAAAATGATATACGTTTGTTTGTTTTTCTGTTGATATTGTTGCAGGTGATTGGCCTTCTCGATGTCTTCACACCTGCCACCTCTCTGGAGGAGTTCAATGACGTGTAAGTTGAGTGTCTTTCAATGTAGAACGGGAGTTTTGAGTACAATAATAGTGTTCCAACAATGTGAGGCTTGTATTCTCTGTACTGCAGACTGCTATCATCCGCACGCCTTGGAAACACCTGGCGATCAGCCAGTAGACTAGAGGGATTGGAATGTTTGTTTTTCAGTCACTCACAGCTACAGCAGTTGTTTTAGCTTCCTTCCATGTGTTACCCTGGTTCCTGCCTATTTTATAAAACAAATCTCGTTTGTTTGGCAGGCAGGCAGGTAGTATGTATTGTTTTCCTAATCTATCGAAAATCACTAGAAATGGGAAGTGGGCATCTGGTGGAAGTGAGCTGGTCCTGGTTAGCTCACTCGTCGCTGTGCATTCTGTAGATGGTAGATACTATCACTCCCTGCTGGGACTGTAGCAGTGGCGTGCTATGCTATCCATCACACATTAATAGCATTTGCTTATCAACTTCTCAACCCTGTAGTGGCATTTTTGCAGAAAAGCTGCGCGTTTCAAATTAGTCAACGCTAAAATAACATAAATAAATATATACTCTTTTTATATTGATACATTCACATTGATCTGGAACTCTCCGCGATTACATTTATAACATACATAATTGCGGGTGTCTGTAGTGGGAGGGGTAGAGAAGAGTGCGCTCCGACTCCTATCATCGGGTCATTGCAGATCCAGACACAAATCGACAAGTGACCCTTTAAGCCGAGCATGCGACACTGTGCATGTCGAGTGTTTGTTGGGTCATTGAGCCACTCTCCAGTTTCCCTGCTGTCCCACGGTAAAAGCATAGGGACACAGTGGTTGTGTTTGTGAGGTCACTTGCCCATGACCTGCATGTGTGAGATAGAAAGACACTGAACAGCATTTATCTCTTTATGGACATGTCTGCTGCAGCACAGGTTGTTTTGCATGCACTGCTGTTCAGGCAAGGCCCAATATGTGCAGGTGCTATAACTGTGGGTCCTTTCTTGACTTGCAACAAGACCACGGCAGGGCTCCTTAGAGGACCATCCTGCTTTTGCTTTCTCATTCTATAGGAAAGAGGAAGTGGGGTCAATAAATTTAGCAAGAAGAGACTTTCCTCTTTCTATACTATTTACCCATGCATGCTGTAAATGTGTCTGGCACCCCGTGCTGTTCTCTGTTAATGTCACTTGCAAGAGTGGAAACGGGGACAAGTTCACGCTGAAGCACACACTATTTTAAGGTCTCTCTTGCTGCTTGTTGCTGTATGAGAATAGACCAGCATTTGTGTTGCTGTTGATCAGTAGGCTGAGTTTGGCTGTGAAACATCTAATGTAGCTTCTTGCATGAGCAGGTTCTAGAGTCTGCTATAGGATAAGAATTAAATGACCCACTGATGCCTGTACCATTAAGCACACATATCTTGGTGTGCAGTTTAAAGTCATTCTATTTGTATCCAAACCTTATGTAGAGAATTTAAAGAGTTGTTGTTACAGGCAAACCGGTTTGTTCTCTCAGAGCTATATATGAAGTTGTTATCTGGATGCAAATGACTACTGGATGTAATGCGATATGACAATGTCTAATGTCGGACAATATACATTTATGTTTTGCTGTACTGTTAAATATGGTGGTACACTGAATCAGTGGCAGAAGGTCATCAGCATTACATCTCTTATTTTCTCTCAGAACTCTTTGTGAGAAATATACCTGTTTGTCTCCACCATGCCAATCTCCTTTGTCCTTTGGCAGGTATCTAGTGACTCACCTAATGGGGGCGGACCTCAACAACATAGTGAAATGTCAGAAGCTCACAGATGATCACGTGCAGTTCCTCATTTACCAGATCCTTCGGGGGTTAAAGGTGAAGCACTGTGCAATTCTGACAGTAAAACAAAACGAATGTTTTGGAACAATGTACTGCTGCACTTCCTTAGCATTCAGTTATACAGTATAGCATGTCTGGCTGAACTGTCAGTAAAATGCTTTATTGACTATGTTAACACAGGCTATATTCTTCTCTCTTTTCAGTATATCCACTCAGCAGACATCATTCACAGAGTAAGTGTTACATGTGTCTTTTGTCTAAAATGATCCAGTTGTAAAGTGAAAAAAGCTCAATTTTATAGCTAGAATGAAATGTAGGTCTGTTTGGTTAGTTTATGGCACCTTTCTGATTACAAAGTCAAGCTGATCATTTGTGAAAACACCGTAAGGGTGGGGGTGAGCTTAAATCATTTTGCACTTTTAGTTATATTAGCATTTCCCACATTGTCCTCTATTTTTTTTAATTAGACTTGCACCACAGTTCATGTCTGGGGACAACGTATTTATGTTTTAATCTTTTGACATATTTCACAACATGTGCTGTTTAAAATAAACAAAAATGCAGGACTTACTCATCTTTACCCCTACTTGAAACCTCCTTGCATGTAAATATTTCAGCTTCTGTACAACTCAACACCATTTGTTCTTTCCTCAGGACCTGAAACCCAGTAACCTTGCTGTGAATGAGGACTGTGAATTAAAGGTTGGTTGAAACAATATTGAGATTTCAGCATTATACCCATAACCTGGTTTTCAAAAGTCCATGACATTCTAACTACAACATTCATGCTCAAACAGTAGTTCACACTGAGTCTGTCCATTTCCTGCAACGGTAGCCTGAAAATACAGCCTCTTGTTATTTCTTTCTTTCCATCTTCTACAGATCTTGGACTTTGGGTTGGCGAGACACACTGATGATGAGATGACAGGTTATGTGGCAACACGCTGGTACAGGGCACCAGAGATTATGCTAAACTGGATGCATTACAACATGACAGGTAAAGAGACAAAATACCTGTCGCCTGTGCATACCTCCTGACTTTATGAATAGATGTCCACATGCAGTATGTCCTAGTATATTAATAGTGGCTTGTGTGAGGTTTTGAGATTTTAAACCTGTATGCATGTGTTGTTTTACGTTGCCTTTGTATTGCAGTGGATATTTGGTCGGTGGGGTGTATAATGGCAGAACTTCTCACTGGACGAACTTTATTTCCTGGCACTGACCGTATCCTTTTCAGCTGAATAAATATGCCATTGTAGTTTAGAAAGTACAAGGCTAAGGAGAAGCTAGTTTCTATCTGTTTGAGTTGGGAGGGATTTTATTTTGGTTTGTTTGTTTAAGGTTCAGTTGCAGAATGTCATGGGACAAGATTGAATTGGATATGTATACCTAAACTTTCTTCTGTTTCTTAGATATTAACCTATCTTAAATGAAATTTACTTGTGATGCCTTTTTAGCTTTCCTCTTGTTTCTCTCCCACTCTTTCATCCTAAAGCTAACTAAAACAGAATAACTATCCTCTGGTTTCTGTCCATTCTTAGTTCCAACATTTTCTTCTGATCCCCTTTCTACATACTCTACATTTGGGCTTTGTATGGTAGGATATTGTGTACTGGCTGTGTGTGCATTCTTTTGTCTGTCTTTTTCTAACCAAGGGGCATAACTTAAATTGGGTGTAGAACAGACAAAATACATTTGGTTTTTTAATATGTGGGTCCATTATACTCCCCCACGGAGTGTGTGAATATGATATGAGATTTTCTATTTTAAATAATTTAATCTAGGTTTAGTAGTAGCTCAAAAAGTGTGAAAACTACTGTTTTGGAAGAAAGCCTGACTTTGTTTTTTCAGTTAGAAATTTGGCTTTGCAATTTTGTCACATGGTGTGTGTGCAGTGTTATATGCACATTTTTTACAGTTCTCAAGTTATGATTTTACAAAGACTCGAGCAGGAATCGAGTGAGATTCCTGGTGGTTGACCGTTTCAGATCCTGGTCTTCCTTTACGGTGTGCTGTTAGACATTGATCAGTTGAAGCTAATCATGATGCTCGTCGGAACACCAGAGCCAGAGCTCTTAAAGAAAATATCTTCAGACTCTGTGAGTTCACAATGTTGCGAAAGATGTTTGTCTTTCTAATTTGCCGCTAAAATTTGCCAATAGGCTGTATAATGTGTTGTGCATAGATTTGTGATGGCCTGCGATTAAAATGTCTGCATGCTTAGTTTGCACCCTTCAATAATGTTGGTTTTGGTAATTCTGCCGCTGCTCCTTGAGTTCTGTCATTCCCTGAATCTTGAATCGCATAAGCATGTGGTGTTTTCCTGTAAACCTGACAGTCACTAACACTCAACTTTTACTTTTTTCTACATATTGCTCCAGAGCTTCACTTACTTCTCAAACAAGCCTCAAAAGCAAACTACATCTTAGTGACACACACACACACACATGGTGTTAGGTGGAGAAGCTGCTTCTTAACATGCTGTATCGCTATACCCCCCTTGACCAAAGTCTTGTAGATATAAACCAGCTTCAGCAGATAATGCGTCTGACAGGAACACCCCCAGCATCTCTAATAAGCAGGATGCCAAGCCATGAGGTGAGCAGGACACAGTTGATTTCTTTTAAACCCAACCATTAGACTGAAGGCAGGACTGCTGGCCTATTGCACTGTAACTTCCGTGGGTTTGTACATTTTGTGCAGCTGTTTTTCATGGTACAAGGCGTTTGGATAGCGTATCTGTAGGCAGTATACATCTGGTAAATAAAATGGAATTAATCTTTACTTGCGTCAACTTCATTGGCTGTAATAATTAAAAATATGTCCAGTGTAGCTGTTCTACTTATGTCAACAATTGGCATCTGACCTGCTCGCTGTATGATTGAAGTTGGAAAAACATCTAACACCTATAATAATAATCAAAATACTTCAAATTGAATATACTCTTTCCCAAAGTTTGCTATTCAAAATAATTTAATATGCGTGTTCATTAGAAATGATTACTAAGTGGTTTAAGTAGTCACTAACCTAACTGCGCTTTCAAACACACTTGCCCGGTTTTCTGCTGTTGCTTGTTCTGTCTGCACATTCACAAAATCATGTCCTCTTGCAAGTACTGAATGATTGACATTTAAATGTTTGTGTCTGGATACATGTAATTCTGGAAGTCTGGTGTTCATTGCATTTCTTACAAGGTGAAGAGACATGTACACAATGGTACATAATGCAGTTATTATGAATAGGAAACAAAAATTAGCCAGTTGTACAAGGGTTAAATTAAGAGACACATTTTGTTTAGGAGAATTCCAGTGGATGATGTAGGTTCTCGCTGAACTTGATTGTTGGATTATGTGTATTTCCAGGCCAGGAACTACATCAACTCCTTGCCACACATGCCCAAGAGGAATTTTGCAGAAGTGTTTATTGGTGCCAACCCACAAGGTATTACCAGAGGGGCAGGCTTCTTTATACTATGTTCTTTATAATATATTGTTGATAAATTTTTGAGGTGCTCTGTAAAATATTTTAAATATTAAAGCAGCAAACAAAACTATATTGGAGCAATTGTGTCCCCATCACTCATTTGTGTGTGTAATCAGAGCTTTTCTGTTCATAGCAGGCTGCATGTTAGTGTATCTGTGCCACATAAGGTATTTGTTTTTGTCTGATATGCTGGTCCGCAACTATAACACAGTGGGAGAAAGTCATATATAAACAGTTTAACCCTATTACATGGTTACAATAAATTATGATGTACCTAATTTTTATAAACTCATGATTGATGACAAACTTTTGTTCAATGTAATTGTTTCAGTAATTTGAGGTTGTCCTCAAAGAATTCAGTATTAGGAAAGGTAGGCCTTTTTAAAAACAGTCTTTTATTGAAGTGATTATTATTATTATTATTATTATTATTATTATTATTATTATTATTATTTTTATTTTATAGCTGTGGATCTGCTGGAGAAGATGTTGGTTCTGGACACAGACAAGCGGATCACTGCAGCTGAGGCTCTGGCTCATTCCTACTTTGCTCAGTACCATGATCCAGACGATGAACCAGAGGCTGAGCCATATGATCAGAGCTTTGAGAGCCGCGAGCTTGAGATCGAGGAATGGAAACGTATGTATTTCCAACTCCAAGAAACTGGAGATTTTATGAAAAACCAATTCTATTACAGTGGTTCTCAAACTGTGGGTCACAATTTAGGATGCTTATAGATGGTCATAACAACAGTTTAAAAAAGTCTGCAAAATTGGTGTTGAGGTGGTTAATTGCAAGAAATACTTATTTTTAGGACATGGCTAAGTTTGACAACCACTGCCCTGTCCTATTATGACAGGGCAGTAACATCATAATTGATAGGTTCCTAACTAATACTATGCATGATAATTATGTGGCCTGCATTTATACATGACAAAGAACTAACCCAATTAGTCAATAAATTAACTTTTTTTTTTACAGGACTAACCTATGAGGAGGTGATTAGTTTTGAGCCACACATCATTGATGTTGACGAAATGGAATCTTAAAAACTCCGTATCCTCACCAGCATCCAGCAATTCAATATCACCATCAAGATATCATCAGAGTGCCTACATATTGTAGTCAATCATTTTATCATTATTGCAAAAACAATTTCCACATTTTGTTTTTGTAAGACAGAGTTATCAAGACAGGGATAGCAAGAGGCATTTAGAAACATTGGCCTCTTATTTCCCTACAAACCATAACTTTTAATGGTCTTGCTGGAAAATGTCACACATTTGTGCTTGCCTATAGCTGAAATGGCTTTATATTTATCTCATGTTTTTAGACTCACCACTGTGACACTCAAAACGTGAGATTCTAAAACGTCCGAAACTATAGCTATGCTATTGTGTGTTTATAAATTTAGGATTTAATTAATTTATAATTATATTTTAGTGTTTTGTTGGACAAATGGGAATATGCTAATCTGCCACTCAGTCTGCCAAGGTTGTACAGCATCAGCATCAACAACATAGGTCTCGATCATGTTTAGTTGAGGGAGGACCTAAATCGAATTACTTAAAAAATAGAAACATCTGAAGGCTATTCTTGGTTTGAATGTTGTAGGATTTAAAACTGACAAAGACAAATGCTGTTAGGAGTTACACATGTTGAAATCATATAGTCTGCAGAAACACTGGCATAGTTGTTATTGTCCAGCACATGGCTAGCTTCTTCACTGGTTGTGGATTCTGACCATACATATTTCAAACCATAAAGTTATATATATGTTGGTATTTGATTGTTGTTAAATGTGTATATATCTGTTTCATACCTTTTTTTTTTTTTTATCTTTTTTGTGTGGTTCTGACACAGCAGTATCAGCATATCATATTTGTGTGAATGTATGTGAGTGTATTGTAGGTTTATGGCAATTTGAAATGTCAAGCAAACAGCTAATTGAAAATATTTCTATCTTATAAATGTCTAAAGAATTTAGAGATTTTTTGATGTATTTATACTTTAAGGTGGTATTTGTAAACAGCAATCAAAAAATACCCCTTTTTATTTTCATTTCAGTTGAGAAACTATTATACATTTTATCAAAAATAAAGT
>JAODUG010011207.1:0-25281 GCA_027564795.1 Aphredoderus sayanus | reverse complement strand
TATCAATCTAGCACTGCTACATCTTATTAACAACAGAGCAGAACGTGGGATGGAGAGAGAACAAGACAGGAGTCGCACGCACACGCACACAGAAACACACGTGCACACACACACACACACACACACACACACACACGCACACACGCACACAGACACACACACGCGCACACACACACACACACACACACACACACACACACCCTTCCCAACCAACCACCAAGAGGAATATACTGGCAGCAGCTCCGTGCCGAGGTGGCACATTGGCGAGAACCGGCAAACAGAGAGAGAGTGAGAGTTGAATTGAATTGCATGAAGGGAGCGAGAGAAAGGAGTAGCAGAAAGAAGGATGTGAAAAGAGAGAAGGGGAGGAGTTGGGCGGAGGGGAACAGGTGGTTGGAGCTGTTGAATGTTTTGCACATCGTCTGGCTGGGCGCCAGTTTGCACACTGGCCCGCAGTTTTTTTGTGTGTGGAATAATGCGTCCTTCTTCTATGAACTATGCAACAGCTTCAACGCTAAAGGGACATGCCACGATGTGTGACCACATGGATTTGCCCATTGTGTTAAAAGAAATTATACATATTGGTTGAAAACACCGGCAGAAACAACTGACCCTACTACAGCCGCACATACTTTAGTGGACAGTAATGTGTCAAACATCTTTTGTTGTGTGCTTTTAAGCCACAGTAGTAAGTATAGTGCAGAAATGGTATTTGGGGGAAAACACCAGTAAAAAGTGTATTAATTCATACCTCAGCAAGGAGGTTATTGATTGAGCATGCTTAATGATGGGAAAAACGATAACCTATACTCACAACTGACTCTTAATGGGAAGGATGTGATCATTTCAATATCTTTCCCAGAAGGCTGTGTGCCTGTGAAATATGTTACATTGCAAGGACGAACTGAAACTTTACACACACACACACATACAGCTGATATGGTACACACACCATCCACAAGCTTGCATCCCATCTCTCTCCCAGCCTCCACACCTCCCACCTTTTTTCAAATGGTTGCTAAGGTGACGACAAAGACTGAATTTTAATCAGACAATAAATTAGTTCAACATGCTTTTCTCCTCTATTATTGAAGATTGATGGCATCGCTAGAGATTCTGATAGGTGTCAGATATTCTTTGGCTCCAACAACAAACACTGAAAGACTACAAATAACTTGAATTATTATCAAATGTATTCCTCCAAAAATACCTCAGTCAACAATACAGTACAATATGTGCTATTGGACTCAAAACAGAGTTGAATTAGATTACATTGACCAGACCACATGATGATATTACTGACTCCTAAATTTGTCTGGATAGCAATTTTTTTTTACAGTGAAGGACTTTAGGGGCTCTGGAAGACCATTTGTTTGGCTTGATTGGTAATGTTTGGTAGCTATCCATATATTGTAGAGATGATAGATAGCCTTATATAAAATATCCTCCTGAAATGTTCACCAATTGAAAAATGTTGTCACTATGCTTGCCAATGTAATTAAATAATGTTTATTCATTTCAGTGTACAGTAGTTCATCATTCAGTGAAGCTCCATAACAACATAGTTTAACAATTTGATGTTTAGAATTTGTTCATTAGGTGCCCAGTGTAAACATCAAGCTGAAACATAATAGTTTGTTTTTTTGCAGACGTTCTGGGTTTGGTCTAAACACAGCATAACACATGGAATGAACCTTTAAAAATGTGTGCTGTGATTCGTTTTGTTGTATTATACGGTATATTCCTATGCAGATATACACACTTTACCATATACTAATAATTTGGAAAGAACAAATGAAATGGTCAGGCTATGACTCCATATGCCTGAAATTCACTTTCGAGTCTGTAATTAGTAATTGAGTCTTTGGGGCTCAATGTGACAGCCATGCTTCAATTGAGCGCTACTGATATCACCATGGGGGAATTAAAGCTCTGTTTATTGGTACTGGAGAAAACATGCTAGCTGTTTAAATGATTTCTCAGCGTTCACAGCTATTCTAGCAGGGTGAGGTCTCAAGCTGAGTAAATGATGGATGCCATGCAATAAATGATAGTGAGTGGATGAGTCGGTTAAGGACTGCATTGTTCTCTTTAGATTGTTTGTGTGGAGGAGATGGTGAGGGAAGGAATACCAATGAATTGAGCCTGTAAAAGACTTATTGGTCAGCAGGAAAGACTGCCTCGATGCAGTATTGAGTCCAAATAATAATTTGTTTGCACATCCTATATAGGCCTAGTACTTTTTCGCCTTTTCTGTACTATGCGTTTTAAATATTTATAAGATCTACTAAACTAGTTCAGTGCAAATGATAATTCATATGTAAAATCTTTAGAGTTTTGCTCTAGAATACCTGATGTAATCTGAATTCTTGATGCATTCTTGCATGCATGAATTTAAGCCCCTATGGACATGATTGTTTAATTAAATTATTATTGTGAGCTGGGTTTGGATTGTGTGCTATGTAATGAGGGATGAGGGAGGTTATGATTGCCTTTCAGGTTATACAGAAAACATGCTAACGAACACTGTGAGTCATGCACAACAATAGTATTGAGGTAAGGACGCTACACAATTAATGGTGAAGTCAGGGATGCTGGTGAAAGCTTGTTGATATCTGAACTCCCTCAGAAGCACAACCCCCAAAATTGGACTTGTTGCTGGACATCTCTTAGTACTCACTTACTTCTCATGCTCTTATCTCTTTCTGTCATTAAAAAAGAACAAATACATGTCTGCTCTTATGCATTAAGCACTTTATTAATAAGTTACCTGTTGTGTTTTATATGGTTGATTACGTGGTAGTAGGCATGATGACATTGTGCTGTACTTGTACTAGAATATTGTTTGCTTACAATTGCTGGTGTTTGACCCGTCCAACTATTGACAAATGTAGTCGCTTTGGATAAAAGCATCTGCCAAATTCCGTAAATGTAAATGTACATTTAAATGTAAATGCATTCCCAAGGCTGGAATAGTGCTGTGTGGTGTTCCCATGTAAGTAGCCAGGACACTATATTCCCTGGAACGGACAGAGGTAATAGCTAAAAGTGAGGCGATAGAGATAGACAAAAAATGTACTCGCTTCACAATCGCTGACTCCACCTTTAACATACAGGAACTTCGTCTGACATCACTCACCATGTCGATGCCCCTGGCCAGAGACATGGATCTGTACGGCAGCATGGGGAAACTCAAATCCCAGGGCAGCACAGGAGAGGAACTCCTCATCCTCAACTCGGTAGCCTCTTGGCAGAACTCCAGTGGTGGCGGGAGTATCTTCTTCAAGTCTATCTCCAACAGTGGCGACGTCTCCGCCTTTACCTGGAGGTCTCTGAACCCAGCCTCCCTCCCGATGCTGTGGATGTCAGTTCCCAGATAGGGCCTCCCCACTTGCTCACACAACGAAGCCTTCTCCGGCTGGTCTACGTGGCAGAGCAGACCTGATGTGAACTGGTGAACCACAAAGATCTGGTCTTCAGGCTGGATCGCTGGGCTGCTGTAGCTGCTGTGGATTATCTGAGGTGCAGGGGAGGTCGGCTTCCCAAAAGCTTGCAGGCTGTTTGGGTCCAGGACGCTGCGTATAACCTCGTCCAGGAATCGTGAGAACTTCAATTTGGCTTCAATCTGCTGCTCCAGTAGCCAGCGCTGTTTTGAGCTCTGCGCTTTGGCACAGTTCCCTGTGGAGCCCCGCCCCCGCCACCCCCCGCCTCCCTCTAGCCACTGACCGAGGCTTCCCGCTCCTCCCTGCCCCCTGCCACCGGGGGGCCCTCTATCTGGATATCTCTTCCTCCCCCGCGCGCTCAGCCGAGCCTGGAAGGTCTCCTGGCTTCGCTTCTTGATGGAGCTGCGCAGGAGACAGGTGGCTATGGAGCTCCGGCTCTCCGGGCTGTCTGAGTGTTCGCTGCTGGCCAGGCTGCCCCCAGCCCTGGGACTGTGGCTGGGGCTGGGTGGCAGGCTGTGCCTAGAGCTGGATGGCAGGATGGGGCTGGGGCTGGATGGAATGCTGGGGCTGGGGCTGAATGTCAGGCTAGGGCTGGATCTGGGGCTGGGGCTAGGGCTGGGGCTGGATCTGGGGCTGGATCTGGGGCTGGATGGCAGGCTGGGGCTGGGGCTGGGGCTAGGGCTGGGGCTGGATCTGGGGCTGGATCTGGGGCTGGGGCTGCGGCTGGGGCTGATGCTGGGGCTGGATCTGGGGTTGGATGGCAGGCTGGGGCTGGATCTGGGGCTGGGGCTGCGGCTGGGGCTGGGGCTGGGGCTGGATGGAAGACTGGGGCTGGGGCTGAATCTGGGGATGGGGCTGGGGCTGGTGCCGGGGCTGGATGGCAGGCTGGATAGCAGGCTGGGTCCGGGGCTGGATGGCAGGCTGGGGAAGCACCTGCTGGACATGTAGCCTAGCAGCTCCTCCAGGCACACCTGGTTGCCGCTGGTTAAGTCCCAGGAGGACTCTGGGGTTTGCTGAGCCTCCTGCCTGGGCCTTCTTCTCTGGCTGGGAAAGCAGGACGGGCTGCCAGTCCTCTCCATTGCTGTGTCCATCTGCATGGCTCCACTCTTCAGTTACTGGCACTAACAACTGATGTACGGTCCAGTAGACTGCTCTAATTTAGTGTGTTCTGCCCCAATCCTGTTTCATTAAACCAGGCTGACCTGGTACATTTTAATTGAGGCTAAAACAGATGGCCTTGTTTTGTGCCAGAACAGCACCCCCTTGGGCAGCCTATCGTGCTAGGCTGCCCAAGGGGGTGTTGTTCTGGTACAAAAGGCTGCTATAGGCAACCTTATTGGAAGAACACCCAGGACTTAAGTCTGTTTAGAGACCATATAAAGTTGCTCTTTCAGGGCAAATTAACATTTGACATTAAATGTATAGACTATATACCGGCTATTCCTGATGCCATTAGATGAGCCACTCATCAGTCAAAGTCAAACACCTTGAAAACCCTAGCACCTCTGCTTCTAATTTGCAGAAGATTCAAGTTTTGGACCCTAATCAGAGAGAAAGTAATATATTCTGTGCCAGTATCTTTGCTATTTGGACAGGCCTACTCTGAGAATAGTGCGCTTAATTAGACTATCTATTGATAGAAGAGCTTTTCAGATTTTTCCAGGTCACTGATTCTAGCAAAACATTGATCCCATGATAGCACATGGCAGCTGATGGAAAGGAGAAATAATGAGATGCTGTGCAAAGGAGAGACAAAAACTATTGGAAATGGTTAGTAGGCAATGGATTACGTGTAATAGGATTACAGTAATATGATTAGATTTTTTTAAAGGGTTAGCCTATAATGGATACTTTAATTGTGTGTGTGTGCGTGTGTGTGCATGTGTGTGCATGTGCATGTGTGTGTGTGTGTGTGTGTGTGTGTGTGTGTGTGAGGATTCTTTGATTAAAATGTTTTTCAGTCTTTTCCACATTCTTGAAATATAATTTTAAAATGTTTAAAAATATTGTCTATATCTAGCTAACTAACTTAATACAAAAATGTGAAATGTATAAACATCTTCTATATATATATATCCCTCGTAATGTCCCCTGGGTCAAACTGACTAGCTCTTTGTGGCAGATAGAAGGTGCTAATCCAAATTCTACAGCTGACACACACATGATGTGCACTGCTGGCACAACAAGGTGTGTGTTTGAAACACAAGGACAACAAGAAGGGTAAAAGGCACAAAAAAACTACATAAATACATAAACAAATAAATACACTCAGCAATGCCAATTGAAAAACACATAAATCATACACAATCAGATGGCTCGCCTTGTGGCCAAAAACGAGATCTCTGAGTACATTACGAGGGATATACAAAGAAAATGTATGCTACTGTACAGTGCCAGAAAGATATAGGCTTCTAAACTTAGAACATATCTAAAAGCAAACTGTTGTAATAACTTAGCAGAAATACCCTAATGTCCCTATAGTATACTATGGCTCTTTTGCTTCAGCTCACACTGTACACGCACACGTGCGCAGTGGCGCACACACTTGAACCCTTTTGCAAAGCTTATTGGTTGTACATGCAACGTTTGGCTATACCAGATAGTCTATATTCAATTGAAGACGAGAAAATTACGGAAGAATACACAAACACATTCTCAATAAATATGCATAGATTATTTACCATGGTGAACTTAGTAGGCCTTAAGTGAAATGTAGGTCACCATCAGGACTGTGCTGCTATAGTAGAATACGCACTAGCAGCATAAGATATGATGTCTTGTTCTGGGATTACAGCATCATTTCTCTCCACTGTAGTCTACTTGTTTTAGGGGTTGGTCTCTGAAGACTCCATTTATTCTGGTACAAGACGTCATCACAATTTAAGGTCTTACGAAGATTAGCGAAAAAGAGGTTATTTTCTTGCTGCCTGTGGCCTACAGTACACAGTTTCTCCATGATCAGAAAACATGCGGAGCGTGGTGTCAGGCAGTTGCCAGACTGCTACAGTCTCCAGGGGGGTCATTAGCCGAGCATGGGTTTATAGCTTTGACTAGGTGTCGAACTGTACGCATGCAAGTCGATCAGACCCCCAGTAACTAGTCAGCTGCTACAGTCCAGCCAGCTCTCCGGGCTCCCCCTAGTGGACAGAATACCAGGCAGCGAGCCTACAGTAGCCTACACAGAACCCTTCAGGCCCAATTCATTATCTTTACCTGTTACACCATTTAAAAAATGTGTCCAGGCAGGCTTAGCTTTCTCCAATATGATGAATGTCTTTAATAATCTCCTCTCCATCTCAGGAGGAGGAGCGGGGTGGCTTCCAATTTACAAATGTGGCCCTGACGGGAGACTGGCTTCCTCGCCTATAGAGAAGTAATGGTTCTGTAATGCATTCCTGATACCGGTGCAGAGGGGGCGATAATTGGTGACGCTTGTTCAATGGTTGCAAACGTTGTTCGCCTTGCTGAAAGGTGTTGTCCCTCAAACAGAGCACAAACTAAAGTAAATGCCATTACTGATCTGATCACGCCAAGGGTGTCTGCCATTAGAGTTAGCCTCCTATTGCCAGTCAATGCAGCCTAACAATGGTTTGCCACCAACTCTGCATTAAAGTAATGTGTTGCTTGATGTTACGTGTTGCATGATGACTAACACTGAACATAGAGGACATTTGTAACGTTTGCATTAAGTGTGCCTGAAAGCATGGATTGTTTGAGCAGTGTTTTAGTAATGCTGGTTTCAACCACAAGGGTATAGGCTTAATTCTATCAACATACTGTATACAGTAACTTTTCTGTTAAGGTGAGCTGGCAAATACCCGTAACATAAATACATACACATGCCTTTAACAAAACAAATATTCTGCACAGTAGATACTGTAAACATACACTGTAAACGGTATCAAAAAGTGAGTCAAATCATACAAATGGTTGGGTTTGGATATAAGCTGCCAATTATGTGCATCTTGGAACTTTGATACGGTCTCAATACCGACTAACAGGTACGATTTTGGTAAGCCTATGGGGAAAGCAATGTGTCGATAAGGCATCGATAATCCATCTTCTGCAACGTCACATCAATGTCTGCAGACCTAGTCAAGCCGTTTTCACAGAATCACACTGTGCTATCAAATGGAAACAGACTAAATTGAATAAAGATCAGCACATTCTGAGGATGAACCCCAGGTTTCCAGGGAACCCTGCAGAACGCAGTTAAGTCCGCAATAACACCACTCAGAGCAATTACAGAAGCGCATAGCGCATACTGCATTAGCGACAAGCGTCTGCTTTTACGGGGACGTCTGTTTGGACAAAGTGGTATGTAGTTTAATCCTTACTTAACTTAGGTTACATCAAAGGCTTCGTGGGTATATCATGTACATGTTTACCTGATTTTACCTTAAAGCTAAGAGCTTCTATTGTGGGTTGGGTTGATCATTTTGCCTATAAGCATGTGAGCAAGAGGAGGCACCATGCTGACCTCAATACATGTCATTACCATATCACTTTGCTGTCAACACAGCCTGACACATGGCTGGCTGTGTTCTGTAGCACCAAAGTCACCCAGCACTCATTGGGAATTCTGCACAACAGAAGCCCTTAGCGGCTATACTGTATAACTGTACAGTATTTGGAAACTCACTGAGGGAGTTTATTTAAAAAATGATCCTATATATTGTTGGGTACTTCCACGATTATTAGTCATTTGTTTTGAACAGTACTATTACTGTTATTTTGATTGGCCTATGTTGGTTTCTGAATCTACATTATTTCTGAATTCCAGTGGAGTTATCTCTTTTTATTATCAGCAATTAATTCTAATTATGCCTAATATATGTCTCCACAAAAACCACCAGGGCCTCTATAATAACATAATTACTTTTAATTGTTTTAAATAGGCCTACTCATTACATAAGTACATTGTCCATATAGTTCGTTTTCTTGCAGCAGCAGTTAATTTTAGTTTAGGATTTGAAAAGCATGTAATTCATTACTCTCCAAACATCAAAGTAACTTTAAACACCAGTGATTATTTAAGTAACTTTAACACAACACCAACCAATCAACCCAGATACAACAGGAACTTTTGCATTCTGCTACAATATAAAATGTGTATCCATTACCTATTTACACATTTGCCAAGATATCAAGTATGTAGGCATCAAAGCATTGATATTGGCTACTGTAGATGATAATAATAGTAGCAAATACATTTCTTCCGAGTACATGGCACTGACCACCAACAAAGAAAAAATATATAGAGCAAATGGCTTGTCAAAAATATAAATGTAGGGCCATGTGAGAGGAACTTTTGTCAACACACACACAGACCCACACCCACGCACAGCTACAGTAGGTGATGAGGTTTTTCACAGAGAGCCCTAGTGTGCCTTGACGCGTATGCCTCAAATCCTTTTTTATTAATTATATCTTAAACACGCCTACACAGTTCTTGTCGTGTCAGCAGTGAGTATCCATGGCAACAGTCGGCTGAGTCCAGCTCACAGGGATGCAGACACTGCCTGGCAAAATAATGACTTGCACTGCTTTCTCCAAATATATTCAGCAAGTCTGCCCTCCTGTGGTTTTGGTCAGTATGTGCAGGGGTGTCATGGTCAAATACTTTCTTGATATTCTTTTACAGTGAATGAACGCTTTTTAGCAAGGTGTCATTTTAGAGTAAACAAAGTTGCAACTCATAACGTACTTGTTCCATTTTGTTTTCCCAGTGCAACCAGTATATTGTCAATGCTGGTGCACTTACCTACAGTAAGTACCTACAAACTGTATATCAGTGCATTGGAGGGCATTGTGAGGTGCTCACAAGGGTGGTGATTACAGATTGATGTCATGGGAGTTAATTGAATGGTTGAAACACAGATGAACAGACAGATACAAGAAGCCCGTCAAATACCGACTCCTTTCTTAGTTTAGTGTTTGAAGTCTGCTGTCATAAGAACATATTATAGGACTAAGCATATTACTAGTTATCTTTACAGTATGATATGCATTAAGATTTTTGCCAAATCAAATTTCTTTCAGTTACTGTAGTTTATGCAATACTGTGTAATTTTATTTGAGCGCGAATGTTTTACGTTACGGTTCATTTATTCCTTGGTGATAATCATCCCGCCCAGTTAGTCTAGTCCAGTCCATGTTTTCCTTGTGTTCCATGTTGGTGTTCCAGTCCCGGTTTTCGGTCTTTCCCGTTCCTTCGTGTCTTTGATTGGATTATTATTTTCACCTGTTCTCTTCTGTATTTAAATCGTGTGTTTCTTTTAGTTACGTGCGGGTTAATGTTTCTTATTACGCTGGTATCGCGTATGACCATGGTTCTTGTTTCTGCTGTGTTTACAGTTGCCAACTCAATGCCTGTTGTGTTTTTGAGTCCTTGCATATCGCTACTTAACCTTTTCCTGTGATACCTTACCTGTACCATGGCCATGAAACTGCCAAGTAATTCCCTTACCAACTGCACTTTTGTCGCTGCACCTTCATTCACTTGGATCCTATAATCAACTGTGTATATATTTAGTAAATTGTTAGTTTATGTAGTATAAACAAAACTAATAATTTACTCACTTTGCATAAGTTACGTTTAGACAACATAATTTTTTCAAGCGATGACATTTCATTATACAGTATTACTACATCCAATGCCAAGCTGTCAGTGTCCCATCATCTATATAAGAGGCCAGATATAGTCAGAAGGGAAATGCATTAGACATCTTTTTTTAAAGTAGCTACCTACATTTATATAACATTTCACTTTAATTTAGTCTTTGGTCTTCTAAAGTTAAATAAAATAAAGTAAAACCCATAGTGCCATCTAGTGGTTAAAATAATTTAGAAAAAATGACAGGTAGTTCGATTACTAAAGTAAAATTATTTATTCCCTTTAAAAATAAATTGTTCACAACATATATAGGCATAATTTTGTAAAACAGTGTTGCCAGAGAACATTATATCTGGTGTTAGAAATATAGTACAATTTATATGTCTATGGTAAACAATAAATATGTAACAGGTCAAACACTTTTTTAGGAATGTTTAGCTTGTGTAGTTTTAATCTTCCTATTGTGTTCGAAATATTTTGACCCATTTTTTAATTCAATAGTAAAGACTGGAAAAAAACACAAATTATCATTCAGTAAAATTTTGTATTCTGCTAAGTAACTTATTATTCACCCATAAACATATTTAGATACTTACTTTGATATTTGTTTTTACAAAATTGGCATGGATGAAGTTCCTCGTAATTGCAAATAGGCCAATTGAAGTCAATTGTGAATATTGGCCAATACCGATGTACGGCCGATATATAGGTTCATCCCTAGTGTAGGTGCATCCATAATGTGTATTTGTGTGTGCGCGTGAAAGTGTGTGGGGTTGTGTGTGTGGGATCATGCTTGCTGCGTGCTACTCTACAATCAAATCCAAGTCAATATGCTTTATTGACGTGAAATATAATTGTAATATGTTATGCAATATTATTGTATTATTATTCTAAAGTTGTATTACTATTATGTTTGCTTTGGTGTCATTGTTTGAAACTAGTTTGGCAACATTTATTATGTATTCCTCAAACAACAACAGGTCAAATCTGACAGTTGGCATTTAAAAAAAATATATGATGTAATGAAGCCTTGTTTAATTATAAAAAACTAAAAGGTATGTTTCACACATTTAAACTTGAAAATGGGTCAAAACTGACCTGAACACAATAGGAGAGTTAAATAAAACCTCACCAAAAGACTTGCATGTCCACCCCCTGCAAATAACCAAGTCACTGGCATTACAACTAGATCTGTTCCCCAGGCACCACTCTTTTAGTTTGGTTAGCTTGGGTCAAATGCAGGGTTTCCCCACAGGGATCAATAAAGCATTTCTTAGCACAATAGAACTATACAAATTCTTAAACTTACTGTGCATCTATTTGATATATAAAGTAAATAATTGTTTGTGCGCATTATGATTATCATTAGCCTATATCTAAACTATTGGTGTAATAATCCTTTAGCATTCCACCCTGATAGTCTTATTTGCTTGTCATAGTCTGTCCCGTGGTCTATGTCTTGTCATGGCCAGTGTTTCCCTTGTGTTCCAGGCCTGTTCACTGTCACTTCTTACCCTGTGTTTCTTAGGCTTGTTAGTTCCACCTTTGTCTCAGTTAATAATCTCATGTCTCATGTGTTTCACCTGCCCCTCATTGTCATTGTTCAATAGTCTGTCTCCTGTCTTGTCTGCCTGATTATTTAAGCCCTCGTGTTGCCCTAGTCCTTTGTTGCCATTTGTCTAAAGCTGGGCATACTGTATGTACACTGTGTAATTTCGTGCTCGTTTGTGAGCCGGTGTTATAGTCTAAAGAGTTGGGCCGAAATCCAGCTCGTCAGGCGTCATTTGCCATGCAGTGTACAGAGGGGAGCAATTATTAATGGCTCCCGACCGCTCAATTTACGGCCGGATTCAATTCTAACATGTCCGACATTCTGATGGTCTGTAGTCAGGCTCTCACACAGGTGAAGCAGAGCCATGAGTCGATTCACCAAATTCAGTGCCCTTTTCCCCACACTGCGCCTGTGCAAAGTGTGTGAAAGCGCAGATGGTGACACGACATGTGATATGGACAGAAACCAGAGGCCATGCTGGTTGAGCTGTGGCCATAGCCTTGCATGTACTGTAGACTAGACTACTACTTGCTTTGCAGCACGCTTTTGCCTTGCTAGCATTTTGAAGGCTACTCAATAGTTGAAATCCCTACCCCTTCCTTCCATAGATACATTCTCAGCTGCCCTTTATAGCCTACTGTCACTGTACAGTAGGCTATATCTATTTTTAATATAGGCCTATTTCCTCTTTATCTTTGAGTAATGTTTTATTGTAAGCTATTATTAAATGCATTTTTGGGGAGTGAGAGAATGAACATTATGTCAATTTCATTGCCATAATGTTATTATAATGTTATTTAGTATAATGTTATATAAAAGACGACAGGCTTAATTTACACGTACAGTGTGAGCAGTCAGGTCGGGCTTGAGATCGGTCTGTACAGTGAGCACCTAAATCTTGAGGACTCAACCCTCTAAACGATTTTATTGTACAATGTGAAGGCTACAATCTGCCACGATCATTTTCGTCACACAGTATGTTCCCGGCTTATTGTAGATTCTCATTCTGTTTTACTGCCTTTTAGGAATGAACACATTTGGAAATGCTGCCTACGTCATATGTGTGGGTCCTCACCACTCCTCTAAGCATTACACAGCTAAGTAAGTGATATTTGCACACACTGTAATAAAAGGTGGAGTCAGAGATTGTAAGCAAATACACTTTTTGTCATACTTGTTTTGATTGAATTAAAATTGTCGTTCTACTGAATCCCTGACATTAAGAGCCAATTTGCTTACCACACGAAATTATACTGTATAGAAAAATAAGTGAATAATAACATCAATAATAAATACAATTTCTCTAGTAAATCTCCATACATGTACTTTTAACTTATATAAAAAACCAAACTACATTTAAGGGCGTTTTTGTATAATAACTTATTTAAATCTAATAAAACCTATCTCTAAAAACGTAAACAGTTACACAAATATTAAGAGCTATTTGGGAAAAAAGTGTATGACTACATTTTCAGTGAAAAGTTGTAAATGCAGCAATTAAAGATATAGTAATTAAACATGTATGTAATAAGTATCTATTTTTGAGAAAATCTCTCAAATAAAGGGAATATATAACTGCACTCCATCAACTATCCTTATATATTTCTATATATACTTTACTGTATATACAGTACTACTGTTATTTCCGGACTCTCATATTTTGAAAAATGCAACTAATATTCTGGTCTGATTTTAAGTCCGTAAAATACAGTATATATTTAGATTTTCCACCAGCAGATCACTTATCTTTGGCAGGCTGCTCAATACGTTGTCCTTTGTCATATTTTTGTCCAATCCCATAAGGCACATGTGCTGATATGGTGCCCATTTCCTTGGCCCCCTCGATGTGGAACATCTGGTCATCGAAGAAGATGTGGGGCTTTATCTTCTGCAGGAGGGGTCCCTTGGGGGCTCCGGCTAGGAATAGAGCCTCATCTATCTCCAAGCCCCAGCTCCTGAGGGTCTTCAGGACACGAGCCCCGGAGCTAGCCGCGCTGCGGGCCGTGACCAGGAATGTCCGAATGGGACAGTTCATACGCTCGTTCTTACTGTAGAACTTTCTCTGGAGCTTCCCAAGGGCCTCCAGGAAGCATTTTAAGGGACCCTGAGGTAAACAAACAAAATAAATCAAAACTTACTTTATGTAGAAATTGACTTGATTATAACAGGTTATAACAGGCTTTTCATTTAAAGTGCATTCTGGTGAGGTCTCAACACACAGAACACAAACTAATAAAATATTCAAACAAGTGCCACTAATGAAACAGCAATGGGTTGTCTTGTTATTAGTGACATGTAGCAGATGAAAACATCACATACAATAACCTGAAACCAGAATGAGTGCTGAAAAGAAATATCATAAAAAGACTCAAATGTTGTATCAGCCGATCAGGGTATAGCGCTCCCTGAAACCCATGGCTAACTCTCCACACTCAGTTAATTACAGTTAATTAATTAATTTGTAAATTACACTAAATAAAGTAGCAGCCATGAAAGATAATGTAATGAAACTACAATCACCGGCCACCTTATTAGATACACCTGTTCAATTGCTTGTTAACACAAATAGCTAATCAGCCAATCACATGGCAGCAACTCAAACAGCCAACGCTAAAGTGACCAGGGTTTCCATATGAGTGAAAATTGAGCTGAGAGCAAGTCGTGCAGAGCCAGGCTACTATAAATGTACTGAGGTCAACAAATGGCAAGAATCAATAATAAAGAATGTGTCAGTTACCCCACCCTAACAGGTGCAACCATACTGACTAGGGAAACTACACTGACTAAGAGATGCCAATCAAGTTGGCCTGCCCACAGCTAGAGAGTCCTGAGGAGATACAGTATATAAATAGCAGACTGGATTAACATACAGTACGTGTTAAAGTGAGGGTATATCTAAAAACAATTTAAAAAAAAAAGGAAAAAAGTTTACGTTGTATGGCAAATGCAAGCATCCACTCAATACAGCCTTTCCAGAGTATACATTATGTCACGCTTAGTAGTAGTTGTATAACTGGTTCTGTGACATAATTTCCAAAGTGACTTCTGTGTATTTTATATACATTATATATCATTTTATATAAATAATATTGTGACGTAACCTATAGATCGAAGTGACCTTTTATTTATTTTAAGTGAGAGTAATACTTATAGTAATACTTACACTTATAGTCCAGAACATATGATACTATGATATGATACATATGAACTACTGTATGTGAGAAACTACCTGAGCAAGAGGCTTGTTTTCATACTCCTTCTCATGCTCAAAGAAGGTGTCCAAGCCATGCTGCTTCACAATGATTTCAGACTCGTCTGAGAAAAGCACTGCATCACCGTCAAACGCCACTCTCAGTTGAGTCTGGCACAACTCACTCTCAGTGTTGGGGGAAAACATTGTAGCTGCAGCAATACCTGCACGAAATGCATGGGTTTACATTGTAAGAGGAACTTAAAGTGCACCCAAACACTAAATCAAAATAGATTGTCCCAACAGTTTGAATGTAACACTAGTTTGCAGCAGGTTGGAAACTTTTACTTGCAATATGCTGTACACATGACAAGTAAATTAACCTATGTCAATTTGAGCCAGTGAGATGAAGAAATTGCATTAACTGTGATCAGTAATCAGATAATTATTTCTTGAATATATTGTAACTCATCTACAATAATCTTTATAATGTCATACAGTATATTCCAAATATCTAGAGTCTACATAATTGGAATGCTTAAAATTGCTTTAAACTGTACAGAGAGTACAGTGTAAACTGTACAGAGAGTACAGTTTACAATACAATACAATAAAAGAGTATGTACTGTACCTAAATACATGCAAAAGCAAGTAAATTATAGTAACCACAGCATTTCTTACCCTCTTCAATAGCCTCTATGACCTTCACAGCATCCTTGGAGAGATACAGGTTTGTCATGTAAGCCTTCAGGTAACCAATGGGACTCTTTCCTCCAGTCATGCAGAACCTTTCAATAGTCAAATCTAATAGAACAAGGCCCATTTTTATTTAACCAAATAATCCTTCCCTAAATTAATCCATGTACCACGATGATTTCTGGTCTTTTTACTAGGGTTACAAACGATGGTTTTCTGGGGTGCTGTACCTCAGTCACAGTGTCCTTTAAAATATTCCAATTTGTATGAGGATTGTGAAAGAATAAAAAAGTACCGTAGTGATTAATACTGTTGATGAGGCGCACACCAACTTGGGCATGGTTGTTGGTCATCAATACAATGTCAAACAACTCCTCACTTTCAGGGTATAGCTCCCTCAGTCTGTCATTGACTGTCATCAGTGCCTGTGAGGACATAATGCTTTATATACATGGCTCATATTAACATCTAACAGGAAATTGTGTCAGACATTTAGCAAAGTTATGGCACAATTATTTCCACAGTTCAGCCTTAACGCAATGCCAAAGTGCTGTTGACAATAGTTTCTTGAATAAACAAAAGAGCTGTTAACATCCATGTTATAATATATTTTCACACTGGGCTTGGGTGTGTCGAGTCGACTGCGTGTTTATAAATTATTTCTTACATAGTAATCAGGGTGCAAGGTGTGACCCAACCAGGTACCCAGGATACCCGGTTGTGTGGCCACACCCTGCAAAACCAACGAAATGGTTGCTGTATGTTCGTTTAGATATGCCTACCTTGACAAATGGAAACGCAACGCCTGGTTTTAAAGGTTTATTCTCGTGTTCCACTTGAAATTCAACGTACTTTTCTACTCCTTCGTTCACATAGAGATTCGTCTCTTCAACCATGTTGAATAATGTACGAGAAGAGACAGCGATTGTAACTGCATACTGTGGTTTTGGCTGTTAAATAGAAAGCAAAACATTTAAACATATTCGCAAGCAAAACAACGCTTGTATAGAAATAACAAAGCATGTAGTAATAACACAGCAGTATGCCTATTTAGGTCTTTACTTACAGGTCTCGGTACTTTAGATTTTAGGTTGTCAAAATGGGCTTTTGCAGCGGCCCAGTCTTTTTCATTCACGTTATTAATCGCAGAGGAATCATTTGTCTTAACGTCGCTCATTCTTGAAAACTCCTGCCTTTGTGTCGAGGAACAAACCAAATTTTGTAAGTGTAATTTAGAAACTCCAGGAAACTTTGCGGAAACGATGCAAGCAAAGAGAGAATCCTTGTGGGCGTGTCTACTATTAGTGACGCAAATCACAGCATCACTTGTCTAAAAACATTTCAATTCATTATTTGCATAATATGAATATTGCACCACTATAAAAACATTAGAAGACGTTTGTTTTATTAAATCAATAGTCATTGATTTAATGTCATTAGTTACATTAAATCAATATCTATGTGAAAAATTTTAATTATTTGTATTTTATTATAGGCCTATACTATGTTGGCCCTTATTTAATTTTAAACAAACAAACAAACAGACAAACAGACATACATTTATATATATATATATATATATATATATATATATATATATACACACACAACACCACACATACACACACAACTATGGATTCTGTGGACAATCACCTATTAAGCTTTTCATTAGCACTATGGTGTTGCGGGCGTTTTTTAAATTGTATTGTATTATTAAACCATACAAAGTGCAGTTTGTTTTGTGGTGAACAAACCACAGCAGCGGCTAGGCTTCTAACTGATGTTAATAGACAATGCCACATCATCCCAATCCTGCGCCCTGTCATTTTCAGAATTTATTTTAACTTTAAAGGCATGCCAGGGACTAGCTCCAAGTTACAACACAAATGTATTAAATTCATATGAGCCTGAGGTCTTCTGGTGGGACCTAATTTACCATTCCAAAGTCCCGGCTTAAAATAAAGGATGACTGAGCTTTCCCCATCCATTCCTCGAGACTTGCCTTGAGGAATGCCTTACCTGAGGACGTATGATTAACAGACAGTGGAATCTTTTAAATCAAAAATACACTTTTTATGTGATGTCATCTTAATTTTGACATTTTTAGTCCCTATTCTTCTTACTATTTTAACTCTTTATTATCATTTAGTTTGATCTGTTCTACCTTATTTATTTTATGAATATGCTGCTGTTGTTGCTGTGGTTAATCTTATGTGCTTAATTACTCTAATCCTCCTAATATTGCTGCTTGGACTATTCTGTCTGTCAAAGCGCTTTGTAAACTCTTTTTAAAGATTCTCTAGAAATAAGGGTTATTATTATTATTATTATTATTATTATTATTATTATTATTATTAAATGGTAAAATATACCCAATTATTTACAAGTTAACATGGCAAGCTACTTTATTCTTTATATATTGTATTTATAACATAAATAAATACCTGTGAGCTTTCAGTCAGATTGTAACAATATAAGAAACAGCTTTTCTACCGTTCAACATAATTCTGAGTAATGCACTCCCCCTCCTGTTAACCACTTCCATTGGTAGCCACGTGAATGACCTCTCTTCTCCACCACCACCCCCTCCCTCCCTCTTTGTACTTGGTAGGGTCCGTATTCGGAACACAGCATCATGGCGATTGATGGTAAGTACACACTGTCACAGGTGTTCGACTATGACTTGTGTAACTTGCATGGGACATAATGTGAATTCTTTATCGAAAAGAATGCCATCTTGCCCGACTTCCAAAAATATTCTCAGGTTTAAATCTAGGCTACTCTAGTATAGAGACGGCAACAGTAGTGTCTGCTAGGATAGGATCCTGCAACCGCACTGATGCAGAATGTAATGGTCAGTAGCCTACCTTAACGGGATGTCAGCCTCGGCGAAGTGGTGAGTGCTGAACTGGACAGCGACACATACAGCCAATGATCGCTTTTAACAACGTGCGTGGCGTTGTAGAGCAATCGTTTGCGCGCTCCAGTCATTTAGTGCAGAGGACGGATGAGCAGCCTAGGGCGAGAAAGTGAACGGGACGTTTTGTAACACGGCGTACATACAGTATAACCTAAACCTATGCAGCGGGAGCGGGTCGTTGCACGCTTTGTGCATGTGTTGTGACAAAACCCAGTAGCTATGTGGGTCACGTGTAGGTTGCACGTTGAGTGTTGATGTACTGTCACTGTCTCTGACCCCTTCACACCGGACGGGGAGGAAGAACTGTTTAATAAGCATGCGACAACGTTTTTGGGAATACTTTTACTTTAAATGTATATTGTGTACCCTCCTTTGCCCGATTGACCCAGTTGAGAAATACAGAGAGTTAACGCAAGCGCTAGTTTTCATTGCAGTGTCGCCTCATGTTACTGCTGTATTGTTTTGGACTAATTTGTCAATATTCAGCTTATAGGCCAAGACAGACCTGTTGAAAGTGAGGCCACGTTTAACTTAAAGACAATATTGTTGACTTTCATCAAAATAATTACAGTTTATTTGTATCAAAAATAGTGTCTGTACTGATTCAATCAAGAGCCATATTTTACAATGGCAGAAACAACAGAGCAATGGATACGATCATGCTGTGTGCAGTGATCATGCAGTGTTAGAGTATGTTTCATGCATAGTTATTGCAATTACAAAGTTTTGTTTTGGAAGCTACTTTCAACTCTCCTATGTGAGCAGATATAAGATTTGTGATGTCTATAATATGTTATTATTTTTATTTAAACCTCTCCACCTCTAAAAGCTATCTTACATAACATGTACTGTAATCTGTCCATTTGCTCAGGATGCAAAGCCATTTTCCATATGTTGGCATGGGCATCTGTACTCTTAACCTGAGGACACAACATATTGCAAAGCTACATGGAAGAATGTTTTGACCTCTGACCCTTAACATTTAATGTCCTTTTTCGCAGGAGGGGGGAGGAACTGCGGTGCGCATGAGCTCATCTGTGCCAGACGTGGTAAGGCCACAATATGGTGCATGCATTGTGTGTGTGTGTGTGTGTGTGTGTGTGTGTGTGTGGGTGTGCACTCTTACTTTATGTGTTTACACTCAATCTCCATGTCGCTGTTTTCTGTATGTCTTTTCTTCTTTTCATGCAGTCACTCTATATCTAACTATATCTATAACTTTTGCTAGGCCACTCATCTCTGCTGTTCCTCTTAGGTTCTGTTGTTCAGCTGAAGTTAGTCGTACGGCGAATGCTTATGCAGTTATGGATTTCAGAAAACATAATGTGCGCGTGAATTATACATGCCATATCAAGGATTCGTTTCATTTCACCAAGGACAGGCAGCTGTGTGGCCATGATTTATTCAGGGGAGGTTTTGTTTCACTTGAGCCAGAGGTCCATGTGTAAGCAACTCTCCCGATCACCTGCCTCCATTTTAAATAAGCTTGCCTGAGATCAGCATACAACTCTGAACTACAGAATAAATAGCTAAGAAATTGAAAAGCTAGTTCTGTATGGTTTACATTGCGCAAGGTTTTGCTTAATTAAGGGTGTCTCTTAGTTAAAATGATCAACATCCTTAATGAAAACCCAGAAGCATGTTTATGCTTTAGGGACATAAATGTTAAAATGTTTGTATTAATTGGAAAGTTTTTGGGGAAAATAAAATGCGCATTTCTCTAGCTTTAGTTAAATATGGAGACATTAGTAGATTTCTGTTGTGCTTGTTATATTTAGCTAGTTGTTGCTTGACAGATTGAACCCTGAGGTGCACCGTTCATTTCTGGAGTTCAGCTATAGTTTGCACTCAAACAAGCAACCAAACAAAACCCTTGTAATGTACACAAACACACACACACACACACACACACACACACACACACACACACACACACACACACACAGATTCACAAATTAAAAAAGAGCCATAAACTAAAAAGCAAATGTTATTTATATTTTTTGTCAGCATACAACTACACATGCCTTCCTTTATAGTGGTAGGCCTATTCATTAAGAGGACACAAACCTCTGTTTTGCCTCATAGCCACTAATCATCACTCAGTTGACATATACAGTGGCTAGTTGAGTCTATGCTGTTCGCCCTGGCTCATAGTGACAGTGGGATCCTCTTACCGTAGATGTCTGAATTATTCAATTGCCGTTGACATCTACAGAGCAGGACCATGTATGAAGTGTCACCAAGCCCTTGGGGGGCAGGGTGAGATAAGATGTTCATTGGACACACCGTTGCTTGTGGCTACAAGGGCCTTTTTTGGTTCACTCACCATTGAGAGGTAATTGACATGGAAGTTAATGCTCAATTTGATTGAGCATGTGAGCATTTTTATTACATACTAGTGGTCAGTTTTGTTGACTCTTGAAAATAACTGGTACAGCGAAGAGTAAATGTGCTTGTGTTTTAGGGGAATGGTTGTTTAAAAGAGGATATTTGCATGGAGAAGGTAAGCTTTCTTTCCACTCTTTTAATTTGTCCTTCTTGGTAAGTCAACATTTTACATGAATACTACAGGCTACAGTAAATGTTGTGTATTGTCGGATTATGATTGTGTAAAAAAGATCTCAGAGCGTTTTAGTCTACAAGCTGGGACTTTCTCATGGCTGGTTTTTACTACACTTGGTATCCAGTTTGTTTAAACTAGTTAATGAACCCCAGCTGTCAGCATCCATTGAACTTGCTTTCTATTCTTTAATGTTAATTAGTTGTAATTACAACAGGTGAATGCCAGAATTAAAACATGTACCTTGAGTGATAAGTTATGAGGATATGCTTACTTATTTGAAGTTGCCCTTTCCATTGAGGAAGCTGGCCTTTACAATCCCTGTTAGTTCCTCCAGCGAGTTCTCTCTTACATGTTTTTGTGATATGTCTATGTTATGCCCCGTTAGGAGTAGTCTCAATGCGGGTTTATTGCATCATCTAACATTTCAGTTTGAAACGGTTCCACTGAGAATTCACTAAAATAGGGCAGCTACACACGACTGCATACTCCCATGAAGTATGGCTGGCCTACATACGGTACACTGGTCTGTGGACTGTATCGAACCAGTTGTTATGTAGATCTCTTTATAGGTGAATTTGTACGTTTCCAACATGTATGTTGGTATGGTATTTAAGTCATTAACGTTAATTCACATTTTGCAGAAGTCATAGTTTATGATGGAATTGTGTTTTGATACATTAGTGATTACCTAAAATGCATAAAACCACTAAAGTATAATTTCTATATATCAGTGGGTTGCACTTGTCTTTTGTTCTAGACATTTTGTCTCACTGTTGACCTCTTTCACCTTCCTTAATTCCCTCCTTCCCTTCTTCTGTCCTTCCATCCATCCTTTCCTTTTTCCTTTCTTATCTGTCCTTTTCCGCAGTCTCTCCTGAATTGCTAGGCGTTTTGTCATCAATCGCAGGCTTCATGGTGCTGATGGCTATATTTTTTCTCTACCTCAGCAACAAGCTGTCAGTGGAGAGTCCCAGCCAACTTTCATGTCTTGATGGCTATAAGAAGGACCAGCAAGGTAAACCCTGGCGTGACTGTGGCTGTGCCAACATATAGAAAATAAAACCAACAAGTCCCAAAACCATATACTTTAACCATAAGCTTAACCAGGTTTATGTTGCTATTTTGTTTCTAGCTAAATAATGGAACTGCTTTTCAATATGTGGTGGCTTACATTTAAATGAGACAGAGAGCCGACGTGAAATTCTCTATGATGGTGTGCTCTTGAAGAGTGTATTCTGTAAGATTAATAACACCAGCGTAAGTAGAATGTAATGTTGATATGCAGGAGAACAGCATAAAACATTCACAAGCGCATATTACCCAGATGCAATATATAAATCAGACCAAAACAAAAAGGTCTCTGAATGGCTTTGCAATACGCATAAAGCTGTGCGTACGGCAGTATCACCTGCATAACAATGATTCTAGCACCACACACACACACACACACACACACACACACATAACCCTCTCCATGTTTGTGTAAGTGTCCCCGCGATGAGCTAATCCACTAGCCGGTGTGACGACGCCCCTCAAACCTCCCCCCTCCCCACACGCCCCACCCCCCCCCCCCGTCCGGCGAGAAAGACCATGGCGTTCTTCAAGAGCTTCCAGCAGAGCCTGCCGTCCGTCAACATCTCGTCCATCCTGGACTCGGTCAGCAGCCGGGTGGACGACCTGGCCACGGCCGTCAGCGACGTGACGTACAGCGCCAGCAACCAGCTGTCGGAGCAGGTGACCACCATCATCAGCAAGGTGCAGGAGGAGGGGGAGGGGGAGGAGGGGGGAGGGGGGGAGGGGGGGGAGGAGGCGGCCCGGGGCAAGCGCCGGACGTCCGTCTTCCGGGACGCCTGGGGCGGGGACGCGGAGGACCAGGGGGCCGGGGAGGGCGAGGCCGCCGGGCAGCTGGAGTGGGAGTGGCGGGACGGCTGCTGGCGCGTGAAGCGGACGGAGGCGGAGCTGGCGGAGGAGGGGCGGCGCCGGGCGGCGGAGCGGGCCTGGGAGGAGGCGCGGGAGCGCAAGAGGCGGGAGAGGAGGGAGAGGCAGGTGGAGAGGGGGGGCAAGACGGGGAGGGGGGTGGAGGAGGAGGCGGCGGCGGAGGAGGGGCAGGGAGGCGCGCGTGAGACCATCGAGGAGGAGGAGGAGGAGGAGGAGGAGGAGGAGGTCAGGGGGCAGGAGAGGAAGGCCAACGGACGTCCTCACCACAGCGAGGACGATATGAAGGAGAAGGAAGAGGAGGAAGAGCACGAAGAGGAGGAGGAGGAGGAGGAGGAGGAGGAGGAGGAGGAGTGTCCCGCATCTCCTGCACCAACGAAGAAGAAAAAGTCCGGGAAAAATAAGGGCAAAGACGCTAAAGAGGCCTTGAAGAAAGAGGCAAAGAGCAAAAAAAAGAAGACAAAAAAGAAAGGAGGAAAAGGTTAGGGAGGTGTGAAACCATCTTTCTGGGTCTTTCTGTCCTTGTGTGGCATTTCGCTGCTCTTTCGTTATTTCACCGCTGTTTAACTTGCTAACTTGATGCTTTGAGTTCCTTAAAGCTCATTAGCTCATTAAACCGCTTCTCAGGTTAAAGCTGGGCGGAGCTGTTCTTCACATTTGCATAAACTCAAAAGAACCAATCATAAGGAAGCTGTCAGTTGTCTCTGATTAGGAAGACAACTGAAAGCTGACATAAAACTGACAGGAGAGTCAAATGTCAAAGAAGAAGATGTCAACTAGGGTACCGTAAATACATTGAAACACACACATACAACCAAAAAAAATTGGTCAAAAATTGACCTTCTTTAATTACCTCACAAACCTTTCTTTCTTCTTTCTTTCTTCTTTTCATTGTGTGTACATTGTCTGTCATCTGGATGAGAAGCCAGTGTAAACCAGGTGTGTCCTTGTCTCCTGTCCAGAGGAAGCGGCATCGGAGAGTGAGGAAGAGAGAGGACCAGAGCCTGTGGTCCCACGCAAGACCGCTTCTGTATGGAACAACAAACACAAACGGACCAATGAAGAGGGCTACAGCAGCGAGGCCTCCAGTGGACAGAGTGAGATTAGCATACTGCATAAATAACTAAAAAACTGCGTAATATACCACATGCATGAGAATGTACTCTACTGTACTTTATGCTGACATCTCCTTTATGCCTAGTGCTGTGTAGTCATTCAGGAAATTGTATTGTTAAAAACAGCTGTGGTTTTTGAAGCTTGAGTCGACCGTTCTTGTTTCATTTAAAAAACCCTTAATCAAGTTTTTAAAACGATGCACCCATTTTTCATCTGTGTTCATGGTTTATATATTTATATATTTTTTATATTTATGGTATGTTATTCATACACTGAAGCAGTCATTATGGAGGTATTTGTTCAAAACCTTTTTAAACCCCTAATATGAAGGATGTATCAAAATCTATAAATTGTACTAATACTATGCTATATATTCATCATTATTTCTATATAACACTAACTATACTATTGAACCTAAATAGATTCATATACAATGTAAGTAAGTCTTGCAGGAATCCTTGTCTATACAGTGACACAGTTGGAGCCCAGTATTTAGGACACGTTGCTTATACTTCAGTGTATTTGTTGAAGCACACATTAGTCGCACACAGACAGGCTTCATGCTGCATACCCAGCCTATATGGCTTAGCCCCTTTCTCCCCCCATGTCCCACAATCCCTCCTGAGCGCCTCTGGTAACCACATGACCCCTCACAGCCAATAACATCCAGAGGATAAAGCGAGACTCTTCTCTGAACGAGCTCCAGCCTCCGCCGTACCAGGACGACGACGAGTCCAAGCGGGCGTCCCGCTCCCGTTCGGGACGGGGCGGCAGGAGGGGGTCGTCCCCCGAGCCCTGCTCCAGTGAGGCCAGTGGGGACCAGGACACGGAGAGCTACCTCAACAAAGCCTATGATGAGGACGCTCCCAGTGACAGCACTGCTGTGCTGGGACCAGAGGTGAGGTCTATGGTACAGATGTACTGTGTATACCGCACGTCCCCTTCTTCTATGGGCTCTGTGTTCTCGCTTAAATCCTCCTGTTGTCCTACGGGTCAAGCTGACCCAACAAGGACTGTAACACGAAATTACAGTGTACCTACAGTATACCCAGCCCAACACCAACAAAGGACAAGGGCAACACAAGGGCTTAACCCTCCTGTTGTCCTCTGGGTCAAAATGACCCAAATCACTACCTCTTTGTGGCAGATAGAAGGCGCTAAACCTAATTCTATAGTTTACACACACATATGATGTGCACTGCTGCCACAACAAGGTGTGTGTTTGAAACCCGAGGACAACAGGAGGGTTA
>JAODUG010011206.1:19769-49890 GCA_027564795.1 Aphredoderus sayanus | reverse complement strand
CTTGTTGTGCCAGCAGTGCACATCATATGTCTGTGTAAGCTGTAGAATTAGGTTTAGTGCCTTCTATCTGCCACAAAACACTAGGGATTTGGGTCAGTTTGACATCACAGGGAGTCATCAAGGAGGACACCACAAGGGATAAGGTGACACTTTCTACGCATTGGTGGGAAGGTGTGGAAGCTGTCTTTGCCGTCGGAAATTACAAACTTCAGAGTATCATAATGTTACATTGAAAAAGAGTTGCTATATTGTACATACATAAAACGAGACTATTCTGAAAGCTGGCTTGACCAAATCATTATCAACCACAAGATGGCAGCACAGCCATAATTGTGAGGTAACTGGGTCACTACTGCAATTGGACAGGTCAGGATTACATTGCATGTCCAACATACAGTACTTTAAAAACATGTCTCATTGTAAATTATATTTTGAGGGTGCTCCAAATTAATTGGATCAATAGCCTCTTTTCCCTGTTTTTGGATTGTTAATGATTAATACAACTGACAAATATAAAACATAAAAAAAAAATTCCATGTGTTCAGGCCTTTCACCACATCCACTAATGGGTTATTTCAGCCTACCTTCTAAATAATATAGCTCTGGTACGAATAGCCTACTGTACAGTAAATGTATAACTTTCCAATGCAACTCGTTTGTCTTCAGGTTACAAATCTTGAGGTACAGTACTCTAACAATGTCAATGCCTCAACAGCTTTGAACATTACATGCCAAAGTAATGTGTCATAATATGTAATAATAATAAGTAAGTAACTTCTACTGTAATATATACATATTACAGTAAAAATTACTATACTGAACACACACAGCATCCAGTTTAGTGAGCAAAAAGGAGAGTGTGAGTGAATGGTTGACCTCATTTGCCCCTGTGCTAAACCCGATGAGTGCTCGGTAACATGCCGGAGTGACATTTATGTAACGGTAGTACAAGCTAGCTAGCCCAGTTCATGTCAGTCCAATAGCACACACAGTGATCAGCTATCTTATCAAATATCTGGCACAGGAATTAAGAGTTTTGTAGTCTACCATCAAGATGATCAAATAATAATGATAACTGAATATATTTTAAGGATTCATTATCATTACTGGCTACAGTATAATACAGTTGTCTCTTTGTACTGTCATACAACTCATTCAGATATGGGAACAAAGCTTAGCATAGTATAGCTTACAGGAAACCACTTAGACGAGATCCTGTCTGTAATGCAGCTTGTAAACAAAGAAGCCATGAAAGATTAATGTAAACGAGCAAACCTCAACCTCACTGTCTTATCGCAGAATTATCTATAACAACTAGTAAAATAGCAACTAGAACTGAATCTAGGCTACATTTCTGCTGGACGTTTATCAATGAGAAACATTAATTATTGTAAAAAGAATGTGTCGTTCATTATATTGGTTCATACTGCATAATACAATAGCCAACATGACTGGTCCTATATCTATCCTTCAGTTTTTAACTGTAAGATGTTCATTATGACTGGCCGTGGACTTTCAATCTGAGATATATATATATATATATATATATATATATATATATATTATGTATTATTACAGATAGGCCTAATGCATGCCAGCAGCAAGTCTTGCCCACATGTATGAATAATTTTCGAGTGGGAGGAGGAAATATTGTACAGATGTTAATCAGTAAACACCCCCTTCTTCCCCAAGGAAACAGTGCCCAAGAGTGAAGTCAAGTCAAGAGTGTTGTGCTCAAGAGTGAAGTAGGTATGATTTTGCTTGATGAAACTTTTATACAGTATGGTGATATATGTAACCCACTGAAAATGTTTAGGGCTGCAAGTTAATATGTAAGAAAGGTAGCGAATTTTGTGCAGCAGATAGGCCGCTGACTCACCAATCCCTGTCATGTCATGGCTATCTTAGGGACAAAGCTTCCACTGGAAATATATCCCTTTCATCCAGGAGAGGCAGAGGATGCAAGCAGCAGCACGATCGCCATCACTGATAAACCTGATGGACAGTCTGCCACGCTATAAATTATGCAGCCGTCAAGGTTAAAAAGAGGGTTATGATGATCCGACGGCACTATGAATTGTTAATGTGACCCACTCGTCCATGTTGGCCAACCATGCCGTCTTATGTAAAGGTCATGTAGCGTTTTACAGAAACAGACTCAACACTAATCCATGGCAAGCTGTTTGTTCTGTGTAATCAAGGAGGGCTACAGTAGTGCTGGAAGCAGAGGCTGAACCTGTTTGTAGTGGATGAAATGTAAAGTATAATGTGTGTATGGAGGTGTACAGTACAGTGTGGCAGAAAATAGATATATACTGTGCACAGACAGACCTGGTAGGGATTGGTTTATAAGTTTGTTGAAAGAAAGAAAGGAAGAAAGAGAAAGAAAATGTGTATGGAATGTACCTATAGGTGTCTGCAAAACAATTATGGCGTCCCTTTAACATACATTATGTGAGCTACACCACACAAGATGCAGTACCTGCTAGTGAAGGTAACTTGTGCAGCTCTCTATTGATGCTGAGGGGGAAACAGGAAGTGCTGAACCTCTTTTCCTTCTTCAGCGCTGAGTGAGCGCCCGGCTGCTTGACCCTCATCAGCTGAGCTGCGGGCGGGGCCTTCTTATTGGATCCCTGCGGAAACAAGAGCAACAGTGGAAGGGTTCCCGTTACTGCAGGGGAGGCAGGGCAGTTCCTGAAGAAAGCTACGCAGGAATCACAACCACTCTAATTTCAACATAGAGCACCAAGGAGAGGAAAGGAGAGGAGTGCATAGGAGAGGAGAGAGGGAAATAGAGAAGACAAGATGAGTTAAGAGGAGAAGGAGGACCACAAAAGACAGCCAAGCAGGTGTGTGTGCACGTGTGTGTGTAGGTATGTGCATGGATGTGTGCACGTGTGTGTTGGTTAAGGGTCACATTCCTTTCCGAATCAGATCAGGTGATTCCCAGAGAAGGGAACCTGATCCCAGTCGGCTCAGAAACACACTGTGTCGGTTGACAGTGCGTGATGGCATTCAATCGACAGAATGATCCAGAACAGGCAGCGCTGCTGAACCTCGCTATGGAAACGGGCAGCGGGCCCAGTAATCAACTCAATCGGTCTCTTCTGGTCCCAATGTACTGTACTAACCAATGCACATCACCATAGACACAGTGAAGCAAGCTATTTGTGAGGCATAGAGGGCCCGGCCAGGATGGCATCAACAGTTATAATAACAGTATTCACTTGTACTCTTGTAGTGGAGGCAGAAGCTGTTTGATACAAAAATAAATAAATGAGTAAATAATAAACATATCATGAGATCATTTCATAATGTCACATGACCATGTTGTTGCTGCTTTTAGAAGACTGGGACATTGTACTTAAAAAGTAGAAAACATTCATTATCACGCAAGAGATCTGAGCTGTAAATCTCTGGGAGTGTGAAAAATATGCACTATTTTTATACTGTTTTAATGCACAAGGATACAAAACAATGTGACCTCACTTTAGGGTTAGGGGTGAGTGCCCAAGAGAGCCACACACCACACCATTAAGCTTTAGGGTCTAAAGATAGCATACCTAAAGGTCCTTAGGAGACAAACCTGTTTGTTTTCTTATGCTAAACAACAGCTAAACTTAGTAACTAAATATATAGCTAACTCTTTGGTATGCTTATAACCTGTGTTGTAGGCTACAACATGTGAACTGTTTGCATTTTCAAGTTTCCCTTTCCTAAGCACATGTTTCTTTCTACAGTAGGCTTGTAAAGTATACTTTTGTTGCATGGTTAAGATAAAATAGCATCCTTACCTCTTGCTCATTTGCAGGGCCATTTTTACTTCCAGATTTGTTCGATTTTCCCAACTTGGAGGATTCCTTAATTATAATAATAATAATAATACATCAAACATTTAAACATATATATTTATCTTGCCTATCTGCTATTGAATCATTGCCTAATCCATTTTTACCTTTTCTTTTTTGCTTTTGTGTGGCATATTGAGATCAATGAGGTATCAATGAGGGATCCTTATCTGACAGTCCCGCCCGGTCTATGGTCGCCCTCTGACAGAGGAAGCCTTCCTGACGTGTATCCCGTACACGGCTGTCTGTCAACACTAGTTTACCGCTAACCATCCACACCATGTGACAAGTTTAACCTTCAGATGATCTCATCCCATCGTGTCCCTCGTCTCTGGGGTTGCCGATATCTTAAATGAAGGAGATATTTAAAAAGTGGTTCCCGGTAAAAGAATTTACGATCGCAGTGCAGTGTAAGCAACTTAACGCTACGTACCGTAGTCCACTTTCTGGTACCTACCTACCGAATGCTATCCTACACTGCAATTCTTGCGACTGACAAAAGAGGGCAGTGTTGCGTCGCTTAAAAAAAGCAGAATTCAAACCAGGTGTGCTATACATTTTGCTATCTAATTAATCTTAACCAAACTGTGTGAAAAGATTAGGTTTGGATTTATGGAAGTTAGTAAAATCACCTAAAAAACTGATTTGAAGAGGGAACGTCTATTTGTGATAACTTATCAGCCTTTTTTCAAATGTGTTTATGTATTCGGTTTGCTTTTCTCATTGTTTGATTTGTTTTATGACCTGTCAACAGAACCATGTCAATGGCATGACTAATAAATAATTACTTTATTTGTCTTTAATTTATGTCAAGTGTAACAACAGTGCAATAATCCTTTGTCTGGTCACTGCACGATTACAGTTCAAGAAAACTCGCTGGTGATGTAGAGTAATTGTGCCATGTTTGAATTATTTAGCAAATACCACTTCCTTGTTTGAAACAGCTTTGTCGCTTCAAAAGCTGAAAGGTATTTCCATTCTTTTTTTTATTTATGTATTTTTTATCTTTCATTACCATTGACATGCTACTTTTAAATAGGTAACTGTGCTGGTTAGTCTGGTTAGTCATTTGGAAGGGCTGTTTTTGTAATGTTATCTCCAGGTCAGTTAATTGTTGCTGGAGTTTAGGTTAAAGTCTGAAAATATGTATTTGAATAGGATCTAGCGACCCGTTTTTGAGCGTCCTCACTATGGGTTGTAATACATATTTAATACCTAGGGGTGGCGCTGTGGTATGACTTATAATTACATAAAAAAAACAGCCCTCTCCTTAACTCTCCTGTTACCCTTAATAATATCGTACTTGGCCACCAGTCGGTGCCATCTGTGTATGATTTTGTGTGTTTTTTAATTGTCATTGCTGTGTGTATATATTTATTTATTATTAATTTCTTTATGTATTTTTGTGTGCCTTTTAACCCTCCTGTTGTCTTCAGGTTTCAAACTCACACCTTGTTGTGCCAGCAGTGCACATTATATGTCTGTGTATGATGTAGAATTAGGTTTAGCACCTTCTATCTGCCACAGGAGCTAGTGATTTGGGTAATTTTGACCCGAAGGACATCATGAGGGTTAAGTGTAACGGTTGATGGTTTCAGGACAGCTTGCCTACTGCTCAGCCAAACTGTAGGCCTGCATCCATATACTGTTCTGTTTTCTAATTAACATAATGTTGTTACATTAAATCTGTCTCAATGTTTACTTGCTGTATGCAATTACATGCTTTATGCTATTTTTAACATCTTTTTTTAATTGTCTACAAAATTCTCAAGAAGTATAACAATGAATGTGGGACAAAAATGCATCATTTAATTATTTGAAGGCATGAGCAACAGTCACATCATCAGGTCTCCTGTTAATTATTCTGAGAAACTACTTTAATTGAGACTATTGAACGTAATTTGCATTTACCCTCCCCCAGGCGATTATGCTAATGGTATAGAGTTTTCTCTGTCTTCCCATGGCTTACAACAACTGCCACTTCAATTACAGTCACTTAATCTACAGGTTACCTGGCATTCAGAGCTATAGCGCACATGACATATGCATTTTGGCTTAAGTTAACGTAGAGAATGTCTATTGATGCATGCTGCATGTGCGAGTGACGGCTTTATAAACAGAATAAGGTTGTTTGCTATTGTGGGTGTTGATGATGTGAAACAGTGCATGGGTGCCTACAGTATACTGATTGGGTTAGAAGAATGTTCCTCTGAGTCACTGTGTTTCTCGCTCTCGCTGGTCAGGAGATCATCATCCGCTGGCTGTTATTACAGGGTGATATGGGAGCATTCATTTCCTGTCTCCGCAACAAGAAACAATATTGAAAGAAAAAAACAAACATCTTTTATGTGTGTGTTTTGTGCGTGCAGGTGGATGGGCTAGTCGGATCACTTGATGTGCCTGTATGTGCATAAGCGTACATGTTTGTGTGCTGGGAGGGTGGTGGCGGAGGAGGGGTAAAATATATCCTATCTTCTCCTTTGGAAAAGAGATGCAATAACTGCAGCCATGGTAGAGCCAGCTCATGTAATGAAGACTATCACTGATGTGAGGACGGATATGCAAATTCAACATTTAATAATAATAATAATAATAAAAATAATCATCACACACACACACATTTTTTCAATTAAGGAAGTCAGCCCAAATCAGTGACAGTAGATTTGGTCTTGGTTCCACAATTTAGCCTAGTGTGTACCCTTGGACCTACTGTACATCACAAATGTGTTACAGTAGCAGGGTAAACACAGCTGCAGCTGATTAATGTTACTAATGGGTAGATTCGATATACTGTAGGTGTGCTTATTAGCAAGCCGTGGCAATATTTCAATGTTGTTGTCAGTACCTCATACTTTTATCTAAAGGTTTACGGCATACCCTCTTCATAGTCCCCAAGAAAATTACAAATGTGTGTTTAATGCTATTATAAGGAACACATTGTCTGTTTCTTCGTTATGTACAGCAGTATGTAGAATTCAGACACAGCCCGATTACTTTATGGTGAATCCTTGCATCTTACTGCTACTCCTGCCTTCAGCCTAACTAGAAAATGGTGAAGTGTGTGAGCTGTCAGTACACCAGCTTGTTCCATGAGCAGGCTGTCAGGCGATTGGGGGTGATGATTAGGGGCGCTTGACAAAAGCTTGTTTATTTTTCAGAGAGAGAGCAAGAGAAGAGAGAGAGGGGAGAGCGGGAGAGAGAGAGCGATGGTTCTTCTTTTTGTTTGTGAGGGGGTAGAGAGAAAGCAAAGGAGAGGGATAGAGCGTTATAAATTGAGGGTCGCAGTAAGGGACAGTGATGGATAGATGGAAAAATAAGAGAGAAAGGTCACAGAGGGGTGGTAAAGTGACCATGGTTGGATTTAATCACAGTGATGTGTCACGGGATCAGTGATGAACACACACCCGCGCACGCACACACAGAAATTGAGACAAAATAGTGCTTTCACGCTCACTCTCACTCACTCGGCTCTCTATCACTCACTTGGTCGCTTGCTAGACTCGCACATTTGCTTTTAGTGCATTTTCTCACTGCTTTGGATTTTCACATTCTTTCACTGAATACTTTTAAATATACCGTATGCACAGTATCGGTTGACTTCCGGTATCACGAACCATTAAATACAGCCTATATTGTCTGCTAATTTGAAATGCAATATATTTATGGTTTTCAGGTGTATATATTATGTCAATCTTTCTACTTGTGTTTTGATCCATGTTTACCTTTTTTGTAGCTTGACAGTCAACAAACATCTTGTTTTTTGTTTAGTGTTACATCACACCTGCAATCAATCATATGAGCACAATCACATTGGATGCATGAAACCGTAGCCTATAATTGTCATTCAGTTTGTTTGCAATAGAATATTTTATATACCAATCAAATATCCAGACTTTTAAAAACAATACAAATATATGTAACAGTACAGGATGAGAATAAAGAAGTCAGTTTTGTGTATTCTCATTCCCTACCTCTCACGTGCCTCAGGAATGATTTCCATTAATTGAAAATGAGAAGCTGCATGGCACTCCCTCCCGCAGATCTGATTAAACTCAACCTCACTGCTAAATCAAATAAAGAAAGGCTGTCACGTCTAATTGAAGTAACTTTTGGCCAACACCCGCCTCACCTCACGAGCAGGTGGCAGAAAAAGTGTCACGATCCACTTTAAAACATGTTGTGTTGCTTTGTGTCATGTTTTTTTAAAAATTGGAATTCTTGCTGTGTTCTTAGTGGTGGCAGAAGTACTAAATTCATGCTAGAACTAGTTTTAGTTCTCCGTGGCTTATTTATATTGATACAGTGTCTATTCATATCCTTTAATTGGGCTTATCTGTGACCCAAGATGGATTTTATTTCACCTACAGTATGTTCTCTGCTTCAAGACTATGGAAGATTTAGTTCTTGTTAATGCAACTCCAAAAATACTAGCCAGGGATTTGAATCAACTCTAACCTGTATTTTAGATATATTCATAAATGTCACTTTGTAACTAGGACTTGATATTTAATTAAAATTAATATTTTAATAAATTTTAGAAACTCAAATATTTATCTATTTCATTCATCATAGCTGAATAAAACTTTTATTAAACCCTCCACTCTTGCTCCCTTGCCTCAATATTAAATATTCACAGTGACATTGGGTATGACATTACCCCTTGTTCATGGTACACTGTAGGTGGTAGACAGGAAATCAGAAGTTGTTCCACCATTTAACTTAAGTAAAGAAAAGGTGCTTAGAAAAGGTACTTAAAGAAAAACTGGGTGTGCCCACACCAAGCAATGTACTGTACACACCCAGCCAGTTGTCCTATGGTCTAATTTAGTCCGTTCCAGTGGACTACCATATACAATATGACTTGATTAAACAGACATAGTAGTACAATACTGTACATCTCACCCTCCATCCTTCTTTCAAAAAAAGGTATGGTTAAAGTACAAACTTGTCACTGGGGTGGTACCCTTAAGGTACAAAAGATATGGGTTTGTACTTTATAATACAAAAATGTACCCTCAAAGGTTGTACACTCATGTTCCCATAGGGTACTAATATGCATCTTTTACAAGTAAAAACCCTTAGCTTTTGTACTTTTAGGGTACCACCCCAGTGACATGTACCTTAACCGTTACTGAGAGTTAGCCCCAAGATAAGCTAAAGGTAAGATAAGCTCTGTTTCTCCTTAGCTTCCTCCTTTGACAGCGAACTATGGATTCCAGCAGGATTTATATTTGGGTGTCTCTCTTTCCAGGGAGGTACTGATGATGTGGTGGAGGTAGCTGTTCATTCTTTATTTAGTGAGCTGGTCAAGCTGCCAGCCAAAGCACCCTTCCAGAAGTGCCTGTGGGATTAAGGTTACGCGAGTCCTTCTCTGATGTTCCACCTAAACTCCGCTGAATAGTTTGGGCTTACTGTAGGACAGGTACAGTATATGGCCCTAGTAAAAAAGAGAGAGTTGATTCGCTGAAGTTCAGGTTGAGATTCAAGTCATGGCATCTGCTTTCATATCACCTATTAGCACTTTCTGGTTTGGAGAAATGTCCTCGTTGCTGTCCCCTTGAGTGACAGTGTATGCTTCAGCTACTGTATAAGCTTTAGTCTGCTGTACAGTAATGTTACAGGGCTGCATTTAAACACTTTGGGCTAACTATCTCACTGGTGAAGCCTTCTTTTAGATTTTGACATTATGAATGTTTTTTAGTTCCGCACCCCCCATAAAAACAACATCAAAAATATTTATAAAATATAATTGTTGGTGAGTGAGCACAGACAAACTGATACTCAAAAACACAAAAAGTATCAAAATGCCATAGACTGTGCTTGGTGGTTAATGTAAACAAGTTTAAAGCAGTAAACAAGCTTTCTGCCAGCATGAGCAACAACATAATATGTGAAACACCATAACAAAAACAAAATGACTGACCCTTAACAACAGACAAACCCAAGCCACAGGTGCAGCACATCAGTCATTAGTGCATTGTGGCTAGGGTGCGTTGGATTAGTGGGCGGCTGTGTGCCGATGGATAGCACAACAGTGAGGAACGGGAAGGTGGGGGCGGTATGGGTTGGGCACAATTCATGGATGTGATGTTACGTAAGCTCTAGCTCAAATTCATCCACTCGTTTTTCAGCTTCTAAACACTGAAACTAGACGCATGAATAATATTTTTAAGACATTAACAAGAAAATCAATAGGGTAGGCCCTATACAATTAATATAACATGCCAGATGGATTGTTGTTCAAAAGTCCATCTGGGGAGCCGTCCATAGGAACTATTTGTTTAGGGCGGTTTCTTTCATAAACATCTTGTCAGTTGATTGGATAAACCATTTGTCTGTCACCGTAACTTCAACCACTCAAACTAATATGACGTCGAAGAAATTAAAACATTTGCCACAACCAGTTGCGAGTAGAGCGAAAACATATTTTACGTCTAAAAATGCCTTCATTGCTGTTTGTTCTATTTTAAATGAAGATATAGTCTTCAGTTGAGATTAAACGGATTATATAGCATCATCTACATTAAGCTTTTTAGGATCCGCCATTGTTATTTTCAAGTTTCCAAGTCGCTTTCTCTGTCGTCACACCTAAACCACACCCGTAGCTATAACGACGAAGCTGATTTGAAAGTTCAGATACTACTCGGACTACAGTCGAAATGATCCCCAGCCTTTCTAGACTTATTCTCGCAGCGAAATTCAATTGAAGCTTGCGATATCAGGATGGTCTCGTGAGGCTACTATACAATAGGATCCTTGGGAAAATATCTATTTACCAGAAGTGAATTGTAAATTAATTTATTGGCTCAAAAACAGACATAATGACTATTGCTTACACTACTACACTTAAAATTGCCCTTGAGGAAAGCATCGTGCAGATAAAGCAACATATAGGTATCTTAGGCTCGTCTGTGCAGCTATCAGAAGTTTAGGTGTTGTTTTTGATTCTACCATGTCCTTGGAGCAACACTCGAAACAACTTTTCATAAATTGTTTCTATCAATTAAGGAGCTTATCTAAAAGAAGAGTCCTGGTATCTAAGGCCAAACTGGAGATGATCATTAATGCTTTTATGTATAAAGCACCTACAGCACCTACAGACCATTTCTGACTATGTATAAAGCACCTACAGACCATTTCCCACATTTCAGCAACACACTATAGTTACAAAAACACAACTCTAAAAAAAGCTTATAATAACTTTAGTGAACGTTATTACAAATGCATATAATGCAGCAAATCCACATGTCTATATCTTTGCAATGTATTAGCAATTTCCATGGATGCTCTAACCCACAGAAGCAGAAACTTGCATCAGAAAATCAGTGCTTCTCATCTCAATACTGTCATCCTTCTTAATGTACTGTACCACAGCATACAATCCCAACGCGGCTCATACTGATCATCTCTAATGCAACAAGATGCAGAGTAAATTAGCCCCTCTCCTAAAGTCTGTGAGCTGTTACAGGTAGTTCATTTCGATTTTAGTATATTTTATGGATGTTTGGTTTAATTTAACCTGAAATACTGAACGTACTGCATATTACCATGTTTGCTGTAAATTGTACACACATGCAGGTTTGCTGTAAAGTATGTACACACATGCAAAGTCGCAGGTTAATTGTTCGCCTTAAGCATTGTGCTGAGATTTAACTGGTTAAGATGACGATCATATCTTCCAGCACAACTCTTGCTGTCTGTCTCCCTAAGCTGCATAGCTAAGCCAGGTCAGAGATTGCAGGAATGAAAGGAAAACCCAAAGGGAGCTCTGTGTCTGTCAGATAGCTGTCAAACAATGGAAGACACTGAGCCATCATCATCACAAAAACAGGTACAGTATCCTGTGCATTGAAAGGCTTCTCTCTCAGATTAATGCATTCTGCACTTATTGCTAACATCATCAACTATTAGAAAGAAATAACAGTTGACGATTTCCTGCTAAAATAATTCTAACCAAAATACTGTACCCCATTCAAATAAAAACATCTTACATCCAAAATGCTGTTTTCCCATAAATCCAGTTATTACACTATGTAAGGACACTATGTGGAATACTGTAATAGATTATACTATACTGTACCAATGGAGTGTATATTGTTTAAATATGTTAGTAGTTGACATACTGTACTATACTATATTACTTTCGGCTGCAAGATGTCACACTAAGCGCACCAGGATCTCAGACCAAGAGAAATGCAAACAAACAAACAAATTTGACAAAAGGATGTAAACTATCATGTTTAATTTGTACTTTGTACAGTTCAAAGCTTGCTAGTTTGGACTGACAGTGTTCAGCTGTTGATGTTCATGACATCTGATCTAACATGAAAAGTTGTGCCTGTACAGTAGCTGCAGTGAAAGGGGCTTGCCAACCCACCATTGGTTGATGAGGGGCAATATCCTATAGCAATGCAAGCTTATTTCTCCCATTGACCCCAGGCAGGAAGGAAGAACTCATCAGGCAGGCTGAAAGGCTCTTGCAATTCAAACAGCATGGCAGAGTTGTCAGCAAATGAATCCCTTGTGAGACAGACTTTTCTTTTCAATTCCAGAAGAAAGACAGGAAATGTGGACTTAGAAAATGAACAGTAGAATTCTCAATACTATTTTAGCAATATAAATGGTGTAAAAAGAAAATGGCTATAATATAGCTCCAACCTCTCTTCAGACACTCTCTGTTCCCTTTCAGTCTTGACATGGAGAGGGCATCAAGAGCTTTAAACTGTCTCACTATATGACTATATGAATTATTCTTATACATTTATAGCATTGGCAAAGTAGCCCTTGTTCGTTCCCCTCCCGTAATGTACACAAGTGCTCCTCTCTACTCCTCCTCAACTTGGCGCTGTCATTCTCCCTCCATCCCCTTACTGCCACACACAATTTTAAATAGCCTGCAGTTGGTTAAAATTGGGTGCAATGCAAATAAGGGTGATTTAGCCGGTGGCCTTTAGAAGGCATCTGGAGTAGCCCTGGAGCTTTACGTTTCTTTGATGTGAGTGACACATTTAATTTCAGCTACAGTAGTCTTTTTTAAGACGTTTTTTTTTTTTTTTTATTGAAAAAATACAAGAGTCCATCCTCCAAAAGCCCATCAGTCGGTTCCTCCTTCTTCTTCTCCTTTCTACCTCTGGCTTCCAACTCCTTCTTTCCCCCTCTCTCAGCCATTCATCCCACATAACCTATCTTTCTTTCCTCCTTAATTCCATTCTCTAGTTCCTGCTCTCCACCAGAGCTCTGTTCCTCTCCACCAGCGAACCGCTCGGGTCACAAAATGAGCTGGCTGTCTCTGCTAATCTGGGGAATACAGGCGGCTGGAGACAGCGAGAAAGGCAGACAGAAAGGGCAGCGTTTCTACACAGATAAAATGTTCTGCCTCTGTCTTGAATCAGATACTGTCCAACTTGACCTATAAGTGTATTGGAGCGCTGTGAGAAAAACGGCTCACCCATTGTGGCTGCACGTCTGGAGAGGTTTGTTCAAAGTCATTGAAAAGCGTAACAATTTCCATTAAGACATCATCATAGAATTGTAGAAATACTGTAGAAGGGGCAGGATAGAGAACAGTGTGAGTGAAGGAGCACTGTATGGGGAAGGGCAGAGAGGGGTGTGAGACACTTGGTGGTGGTGGGAAAGGCATGCACTCTAGGAGTTTCAAACCAAAACATTTTTGTAATGCTCGTCGCCAGCTTTCATTTTGCATTAACCATCATTCTGAAAGCAATAATGTGCAAGACGGTTAACTTTTTGATGTACAGTAGCTAAAGTTATAGATAGCTATACTGTAGATCACCCTCGGGATATATAATTGTAAAATGTAAATTGTGTAAATACAATGTAAAAGTTTGCATGGTGAGCCATACTGGCAGCTATAGATAGAAAGCTTATGGGTACGTGTAAAGTCTATCCTTTGCTGGTCTCCTCTAATTAGTTCCTATGTTAGTTTGCAGGCATAACAGCAATTATGGAAATGATTTAACCATTATGTACTGTTCCGTGGTTATAGCGCATGTAGCAGCAGCTTTCAAAAGAAGATACTTGTAATTGAATTATTTTGCGTATGATGTAACTGTGCCGTGTGTGTGTGTGTGTGGTGGTGAACAAAACAATAAATGTATTCTATAACTTTAGCACAAGTCTGCTGCATTTTGTGGATCTGTTACATACTGTATTATGAGAACAATACATTTTGAAAATAATATATAAATGGTCAAAATTAGAATTTTTATTACGATTCAAATACAGTATAGTGTACAGTATACTGTACTACATCCATGTAAATGCTGAAGACATTGAATAATTCAACTTAATTTCCAGCGACATTGTTACTGTGTTTACCATTTCTTAATTTTCATGACATTCCATGTGCTTGTTTTTTAGTAACTTTCTTGAGTCACCTTTCTGCTCCACTCAGTAACATTCATTTCTAACAGGGTCCATTTTGATGGTAAGATACATCATTAACATACTGCGCTGTATTTTGTCTCACTGCAGAGGTTTTTCTGCAGTGTGTGTGTGTGTGTGCGTGTGCGTGTGCGTGCGTGCGTGTGTGTGTGTGTGCGTGCGTATGTGGGCGCATGTGTGTGTATGCGCGTGTGCAGGTGTGTGTGTGTTGGATCCCATTGTGTTAGCGTATGTTTTTACTTTGACTGACCTGCTGGCACAGCAACCTGCATTTTCGTAACTTGTAAAAAGAGCAGTTTTTTCTTATCCCCCATCTGTCCTTATGTAAACAGAATGGTAAATTGTTAGACGACTGTTAAGGGAATGCTTTTCGGCCATACTGAATTTATTTCTCATGGTTTATTCCCCCAGGTGTTTAAATTGAGCTTGATTACAATACTGTTTAATGTGTGTTTGAGTGGTGAATGCAGGTGCAGACTAAACAAAACACTGATTACACAAGTTCAGTGTATATACATGATGAGATGTATAATAAGTAGCTTGTCATTTAATCCAAACGGCAACATGTTACCGTAACATGTAGACCCAAACAATGTCTCTTTATTTCAAGTGAGGTTTTCTTTTAAAACTTAGGGATCTGGTGATATAAAATATATTCAACATATGCCTCTATATTCTCTGTATAGCCTCCTTCCAGTTCCCCAAGCACATTTGCACATTTGAATGAAGGAGTGTCTATAGAGAATGCAGAGGTAATCGGTGTGAAGGGTAAAAATCTTTCTATATTCTACTAGCCCTCATCTAAATATGAGTGATATCACCCAACCATGCAAACTACTTCATTTTGTCAGAATGAGATTTATATTGTCATGTTGTGGATCATTCAGTGATTCTTCACAAAATAGTTTTCTGCTGGTAATATCAGGTTACTCTCTGAAAAGGTCTACATGCTTTCACAAAAATGCATAATTCATTTTTAATTAACTTTTATTGAACCACCACTAAAGGAGATTTTAAATTGTACACACCTGCTCACGGTGGTCAAAGGACCAGAGACAGAGAGTAACCAAAACAAAATCAAAGTGTTCCTCTGAAAATTCAGTCTTTGTATAGGCGTGCAAGTAAACTGTATCTCAAAACTTTTAATTTAAACTCAGTATTCATTGAAACCTAAATAAAACCACTAAGGTTATCAATTGTACATACAACCCCTGTTCAGAGCTTTATATATTTATTTAGGGAACAAGCTGGAGCACTAAAGCGATAATTACAAGGATTTTTTCCTTGCCCCAAGTGTTGATTCTCCGATTCTTCAAATTCCACAGCCTCACAGTGTATAGCAGCAATCACGCTTGAGCATATTCCCCCTCATGATAAGACAGCTGGGTGTATATCTCCCCTCCACTATTGTGTTCTTGCATTTGCCTAAGATACCCCTCCAGGGTGGCTCAACCCAGCTCCAAAAGAGGTTGGAGATAAAATGCATAACATGGAAACGGCCAGGTGATCGAGAAAGAAATAGTATGAGCTTTCATTCCTCCAAATTATCCGCTTGCAGCTATCTATTCCGCAGTGGTCCTGACCACAATGATGTCTGCTTTCTGTTCTTTGTATCCCAGTCCCATTTCCCATATATTGTTACTGTAATCTCCAGTCCACTCTGTTGAGACAGAACATATTTTATTTTATTTTTTTGTATAATCAATATCTGACATGTTATAGAATAAATATGAAATATGCCTCCAATCACCAAGAAATTGGTTATCAAAAGGTGCCAGGTATTACACTCTCATCTGCCAGTATTTTGTGGACTGCAATAGAATCCTCAGTGTAATTATTGTAAAAAGTCAGTATAATTATTTAAAAGCAGGGCCAGAATTGTGACTGATACAGTATATCTCACGTTTTCAACAGAAAGCTCAAACCCATAATCAGGGTCATCAGAGAGTTTAGTGATAAGCATTGCCTTCAGTAAAAGAGGGGAATTTATACCATACAGCACCTTGAATATATTACTGTGGATGTGAAAAAATGTTAAAAGCTAAAGGAATCTAACTTCATGAAAGATGACAAGGCTCCAGTGCTTTATTTCCAGGGTATCTTACACTCATACATGTTTAAAACCAACGTTTTTTATGCAATCTTCCCCTCTGGCTTCATAAATAAAACATAAATACGTGACTGTAGGAAAGGTACTGTACTATACACTCGGTGGAGAGAGAAGAGAAGGTAATAATGTTTGCAACAAACTGTGAGCATTAACAATTCATTTGACTTTTGAGTATATTATGCAGCAGGCTTAAGTGTACTTCCAAACAATCTCAAAATCAGGCTGATTTAACCAGCTTTAAAATGTCAGCCAAAGGGAGGATTTGGGATTTGTAAGTAATTAACAACTATTATATCTGCCTGTTCACATGGAGGGAGAGGGAATTTTGTGTAAATTGTCTGCACTATACTGTGCATACAATTTTATCCACTGAAATAAAAATGCATTTTCTTGCATTGTTAAGGCAGAAAATTAGATCAAACATGGCCCTCCATCCCATTACTTTTCCATGCTAGGCAATTACCTTTGTGCCTTGACAGTACGTGTTGAGGGATTTAGACTCAGTGTCTTTGAGAAGATGAGATTTAAATTATTCATTGCATTTTTTTTTTCTCGTCTGTTAATGATCCGTGGTTCTGTTCGTGTGCTGTATGTCTGCTGTATAGAGCCAGGTGAAGTGTAAAATAGCACCTGTACAGCTGGTGTGTGTGTGTGAGTGAGTGTGTGTCTGTGTGTGTGTGTGTGTGTGAAGGCTGTCTTTTCATAAAGCCTGTGCTACATATTAAACATGTTTAGTTTAGGGTTGAGGGGGAAGGAGGGGGTGCATGTGTTTCTTGGTGAGAAGAGGATTGTCACACATTTCACATTCACATAAATGTCTTAAAAGAAATCTGCTTTACATTCACAGACAGGTGACAGGTTGTATAATATACTGTAGACCTGCAGTATACTGCATCTTTGCACTCACACCTTGTAGTATTGTTGGTGTTTTAAATTAGTTAAACAAATGACAGTGGAGATACAAGTGCTTCCTAAATGTTTGGCTCATTAGGATAGCTTCCTTCACTGCATACAACAACCCATTGGATAAGCCCTGTTGGGATACAGTGTCATTCCTACAAGGGATTCACTCGGCAACATTATTGGTGAAGTTTAGCAAGCCAGAAAAAAAAAAAAAGAGTTGAACTCGGAGAAAACTTTTGACACTTTGAGCCGGCAGCAGTGGCTGAAGCGTGTCTGCAGAGACAGGGACAATGTGTTGGGAGGCAGGGTAAGCCCTGCGGAACCTGAGTATACTGTACGTGCCATGGGTGTATGCCGGCAGTGAAAACCCTGGGTGGTTTTCTAGGGATTTGTGGTCAGAAAATGTGACCAACCACAAAAGCTGATTTCTGGGGGCTTCCGAAAAGCTGTACAAAGCATTTTGAATTGTATGTGATGTGGTGGCGCGGACATTAATACATGGATGGCACACGCAGTATACACGGATGTTGGCTGTCTGTCATCCAAATATGCAGTTCCAAGTGTTAGAGTTTGAAGCATACTGTATAATCTTACGGTTTGGCCTGTGAATGTTGTTATGTTGTTAAGGCCCTTTCAGACGCAGGGGTAGAGTTGTCGCGTTGCATCTGACTCATTACTTAATGGCTTAAATGTCGCAGTGCATTGCTCAGCGAGCTCATTCTGTGACGAATACCCGCACAGCCAATCGAAATGAGGCAGCCAGCCAGTCACGGAAGCTAATATTTTGTGTCAGAATACCCTGAATTATTCAACATGGAGACACGAGTGGGAAAGCCCTATCTTGGAAATGCATTTCCAAACAGCTTATCAGCTGTGTTTAAATGAGTCCAAATTGACAATTTAGTTTTTTATATATTCAGCTAGAGGCATTAAAATCAGGGATTGAACAATGCTATGTAATAAAAAAGGTGTTCACCCCCTAAACCCAAGGGGTTTCTGGACGTTTTTCACTGCTTTGATATTTTGTAATACTATAGGTATCATCGAGTGTCTGATAAGCACCCTCTCAGCTACAATAGTATCATATCACAACAGATTACTGAGACCCTTACTGCACATGCATGCACATATATATACATACATATATATATATATATAAAAACACACTGAACAACTAGACATGAATGTTCATTTAGAACACTGTAATTGAACAGTGAACTAATTACAGTCGTGTCTTAATCAGTTTATCTTAGGCTACCTAGTAATGTTAAATGGCTTGTCCCCAGTCTGTGTGACTATTCCTGTTTGTTCTGTTTGTCATTTCCTCTCCTTGTAGTTTCTGTTCTTCAGCTCTCTCACTGTGTTCCCTTTTTACTTTTTGCTTTTTGCAAAGTGGATTTTCTCTTCCCACAAGGTTAAGTGCACGCTGACCTTTTGGGTACATTGTGAGTGTCTAAGATTATTGGAACCCACTATGCATTCTGACCTTAAGTGACAGAACTGGCCTGACCCATCCTTTCTTTTTTTATCAAAGTGCATATCAGTAACATTCCCATACTGAATTCAACTTCAACTTCGACTACTGAGTAGCTAATAGCTGGTAACTATAATTTATAGATATACATATTGTTCCAATGTTTCATGTTGAAGCACAGAAGATAATTTAATTAAACTGATGATCACACTTGATATAAGTGACATGACAGTTTAATAAAAAATAATAGTTAAATAGATTTGCTTACTGTGTTGGCATTATTTTCTAATTTGATATAGTTTCACACCTGACACAAAAAAAGTATGTAAATGTAATGATTTCCAGAGGTCAGGGGTTCAGTGAAAGCTTTGTTTTAACGAGGTAAACAATAAATTGCAAGATAAAAATATACTGTATATTGTTTTCTGTTATTTCCTCATAAATTGACATTAAATGGTCTAAGCTGAGGGCATTGTCAATGTACATCTATTTAGGCACTACACATAGTGTTGAGTATATACAATATATATGGTTAGGTTATGCAGAGACACAAGCATAAACACTGAACGTATGCCATAACACATAAACATGCAGTTAGGTGATCGTCTGGACCATGTTCAGGTTCAATTTGTCCTGTGCCCTAAATGACATGGTCAATCTGAACACTGAAATTCTCACGACATGGCTCGCACATCCACGCAGTGGTAAACCAACCATTTCCAAAATAATTTCGTAATAACATGTTTAGTTCCCAGTTTGTTCCCTGCTTGCTATTCTGGTGGTTGAGTTACAGTAGGTTGGTATTGTCAAGTGAGATGACAGATGAGTAGATGTCATATAATTTGGCACAACGATTTATTGTGTTAAAGATGTGTGATGTACAGTATAGTTTATACCAAAATTTAGCATGACACATCAACTCAAAACTCAATATGACTCTTTCAGTGTATCTTCGTACCTGGTACCTTGTGATCAAATGCCAATCTTTTCTCATTCTAGTCAAGTCAATTTTATTTGTATAGCCCTTAATCACATTGCAGTCTCAAATGGCTTCTTATTCTGACTTGTCTTGCAAAAAAATAATTATCTTTATAATAAAATTTGTATCCTAATAAGAAGTGTACGTTCAATTTTGTTCAGCTTAAATAAAAAAACACTTTTTCACAGCCACTTGGAGTTGAACAAATATGACATTTTATTTCAGCTAAAAATCCTAGTTAAGGCAACAATGTCACAACAAAATGTATTGTATTTTTTTTTGTTTTTAGTGTTGAAGTTTCCTATTGCGTAGTTATCGCTTTTGTTGTGGTTGTGTAATAAATGGAGATGTTTTGCAGACATAGGTGGAGGACCACAGATGACTAGGTCCTCAGGCAACACTAAAAGCAGTTCAGCCTACATATTCCGCACTCCCCACCAATGAGGTCTCTTGCTGTCACTTTTACCGTCAGGAAAAGGTCAAGTATGATATAATATGAGGCAGGCTATTGTTTCAGTTATCATTTTATTTATTCTCTTCTATTCTTTCTTTATTCCAACCACTCTACTGTATACTGTATCCACATATTCACACATCCATCCATCCTACTGATACTTGAATCCCATTATGACAGGTGTCTGTGAAGTATAAAAAAATGGGTAGTTGACATAACCCTCAGTTTAAACACATTACAGCTTCCTGGATTTTCCGTCTGTCTGCACACCAATAAGTTTTTTGAATTTAGATTTGCAATACACATGCCTTAATATCCTATTTAACAAAGAATGCCAGATGAACACTGCTTTAACTGCTATATTCTAGACTGGTTGTAGATTGACCAAAACAAAAGAAACTGCAATATAAAGGTATTATGCAGAAAAGGAACCTGAGGATTATCCCAATGTGTTACAGTATATTTTAAGGATTACACCAGTTGTTCTGAGGAAAGCTGTTCTTTATTCATTTGGTGTGTGTGTGTATGTGTGTTGGTCCGCCATCCATAGTGGCTGAGCGAACTTTAAAGCCAACAAGGACTATAATCTCAGCAACAATTAAGATGAGAGCAATAGTTGTGTCGAGCCAGGGTAATTTAATTATGCAATTTGGGGAAAATGTATTACCCATTGTATTAATTAAGTATTTGAAAAACATAATGTATCGAATTCAGTATCAAACAGTGAGATAACTCCCATTGGTTATACATATTTCATCCATAAATAAACATAAGAAAACATGTCCACTCACACGCGCATTGTACGTCTCATAGCTTTACTGAAGCTTTACACTATAGTCTTTCTAAATACTTGTTTAGCACATAGTAAATGTTATTTGGAAGATGAGCAGCAGCATCACACAAACACAACATACAGTACATTTCATGGCTTTTCATTCCACCGGGAATTAAATCCAATAATCTTCAGGTTTCCTTCTTCTTTTGTAAGAATAGCAGAACGTTTCCTATACACTGTAGATATCCCTCCTTTCTCAAAGACTACAACTATCTCCCTTTGTTGTTAATGAATTCCAAATTCCCTCCTTCTTTTAGATGGTGAGTTTAAATATCCATAGGAAAATGATAGTCTCTTGTTTTATGTGCATGCATGTCTGAAGGCTAAACTGTATCTAAAGAGCAAGGTCAAAGAGCTGTCTGATGTAGATACAAAGTACATAAAGACAAATCAACAATACAATGAGCCTGCTAATGTCTACCACATAAACACTTGGTTGTACGGAGGAACGTACAACTGACTTGAAAGCCCTATATATTTCATAATCTTTACTTTAAGCATATTGTAATCTTTATGCATTTATTTCCATGGAAATAAATATAACTTTTCTCTTTATATTTAATATATATTCTTTTTTTTTATCTCTATATCTCTATATATACAGTATATTATAGCCTTGTTTCTTTTTTTGTTTATATCAATCTCAAAACTCGTGTCCTCCTCAACATGTCAGCTCTTATCTTTAAGAGCACTTTTTAAACTTCATGAGTTTCTGGAAGGCCTGCTTAAACTCGTCGTTGAAGACGGTGTAGATGACGGGGTTGATCAGCGAGTTCAGATATCCCAGCCAGGTGAACACGTCGAAGAGCACCAGGTCGAACCAGCACGTCTTGCAGATGGCACTGACCAGCGTGCCCACGAAGAACGGGAGCCAGCAGACGATGAACGCCCCCAGGATGATGCCCAGCGTCTTGGTGGCTTTCCGCTCGCGTGCCGCGCACAGCCGCTTCCTCTCCAGCACGCTGTCGGCCAGCTTCACCTTCACGCTGTTGGCGTAGAGGGGCGACCCTCCGCTCGCCCCGCCGGCCTGCGGATGCTGCAGCGCTGCCTCCTGGTTGGAGGTGGAGTTGAGCGAACACAGGGAGGAGCCCGCCGAGGTCTGGATGAGCTGCGCCGTGGTGAAGCGCTTCCCGGAGGACGCGGGCGTCTTGAAGATGCGGGAGCGGGCGGCGACGTAGATCCGCCCATAGAGGATGACGAGGAGGATGGTGGGGATGTAGAAGGCGCCGAAGGTGGAGTAGAGCGTGTAGAAGATCTGGTCGGTGTTCACCAAGCACTGGGACTCCTCGTGGGCTTTGGCCTGCCGCCACAGCAGCGGAGGCATGGAGATGGAGATGGCGATCACCCACACCACGGCCACCATGACGCCCGCCCGCCGCATGGTGCGCCTCTTGGAGTACTCCAGCGCGTCCGTGATGGCCCAGTAGCGGTCCAGCGCGATGACGCACAGGTGCAGGATGGACGCCGTGCAGAAGGTGATGTCGGAGGACAGCCAGATGTCGCACATGATCTGCCCCAGCGACCACGTCTTGCTCACGGTGTAGACGATGCTCATGGGCATGACCAAGATGGACACCAGCAGGTCGGTGACGGCAAGGGAACCGATCAGGAAGTTTGCCGGTGTGTGCAGCTTCCGCGTAAGGAATATCGTGGCGATCACAAAGGCATTGGACAGCACTGTTGCCAGGGTGATGATGGCCAGAAGAACATACAGGGAGATTTGAAGGCCCAATAAAGTGGCCTCATTCCACGGGACAGTGGTAATGTTCTGGGAGTTTTCTGTGGCGTTGTGAAGTTCCACTGAGCTATTATCCACCTCCATCTCGCCTCTGGCCCCTTAAGTCCTCCTTGGAACAAGTTTTAGACAAGGCTCATCGCTGCCATTTATGGCCGTACATGGTTCACCCCAGGGTTAAAGTGTATTTCAGCATGGCACTGAGACGGGTGACCATGCTGGTTTTCACTACGAGAAATACAGAAGGTTCCCTTTATTGCTTATTTCAGTTACAGAGAGAGAAGTAACTTTCTCTGAAACTGAGATTTTCTGTTTCCTATCTCCTGAATAGAAACATGATTTCATATTAGTCTTGGGCAAACACCAAATTTGACCATTTCACTGCACGGCTAATGGTGCTGTAATTACGGATGACACATATGTCCGTTTTAGTTCACTATCATCACTATATATTGATTCGCCATGGTGGTCTAGCTGGAGGGGTGCTAGATCCTACTTTGTATTCAGCTCTTGTACGACAGCCACTGCTGTTTTCTCTAGCCGGTGCTCTTATCTCATCTCCGACCGGCAGACAGCCAGCAACATCTTCAAACCAAGCTTCTATCGAATGCGTTAATGGGCTCCTCCTTTTCAATACCCCTATTCGTTTGGCTGCAATCCACATAAGAAGGCGATGAGATACACGGGTTTGCTGGCTCTCTCATGAAATGTACGGCCATATGTATAGCTTTCTACTTTAGGTTCAACATGTGCTGTGTTGTAACGGTGTTCCACATGCATGTGGTAATATAGACACACCAGAACATTAATGTAACATAATCCATACCAGAGCAAAACGTCCATTTCATCCACTTTGGTGATAAGTCTTTTATTTAATGCGCTTTGATGCTCTTTACACTAAAGCCCATAGCTTGCACAGTCACTAACATGCAGTAATCAGCATCGTTAGTGGTCATGTCCCAGGTGATCTCAAGCCATGCATGTGCCAAGGAAGATTTTTGAGGGGTGGGGGGGGGCAGGCTTAGTGTGTGTGAGGTTTTTATTCTCCTTCTCCACTCCAAGATGTGTTTGTCAATTAAGCATTCAGCTGTAGCATCCTAAGAGAGCAGAGTGCTGCCAAGATGTAGTCCAGAGAGTGAAAAGTTTTGTCCAGTTTCTTCAGCGCCATGCTTACCCTAGCACATAATAAAGGAAGGAGAAAAACAGAAAAGTGTCAGCTATATACACATAATGTAACAAACTTTATATCAATTGTACTTTTATGTAAACCCACACATAATACAATTTACTGGAATGCAATCAAGTTAATTAATTATCACTTCTAAAAAAGGATTAGTATTATTTGTATAGTTCTGTACAGTAGGCTAACTGCATAATTTCGTTATTTTTTGTTTGTCCCCATGAAAACAGTAGAAACAATGTATTGTTCCTTAAGTAAGTAACAAAATAATTTACAATATCAGAGTATAAAATAAATCGATGAAAACCATGAAATGCATTTTGTAACCTACCAAAAATAGCATTATATAAATACATTTATAATTCATAATTATTATATTTAATGTTTCTCCTGCAAAGAATGGGTGAGCTTTATAGGTCTTGTGAGTACAATAATGCAATGAGAACATTCTTGCTGATGCAGACATAAACAATGAAATCCCCTTCATTAAAAAGAGTACAACAGGGATTTATAAAGTCAGACAGCTACACAACCGGTTCAATGACTGAAAGCTTCCTGTTGTCGTAACCTGTCCACTCCAGTGACACAGGAATGGGAATTGACAGGTCGATGGAGACATTTAACCAGTTCTCTCAGGTGACATGCCAATCTAGCTATATGTGATCTCTTGGAGCATTCATTCCCATCTTTCCTCTTTAGTTAGGATAGTACTACAAAGTTCTGTAATAATTATTGAGTATGCAATATTGGAGTTTATCAAATTAAATAGCTAATGGTCTTACATTGGAGGAGTTATAGCAACGTTTTTATTAAGGTTTTATAGAGACTTTTACAAACTATCAGTTTTATAGGCCCCATATAATTCCACTTTCCAACTGTCATTTAAAAAATCCATATCAGTTTGTGTTGCACTTCTTTTGACATGCCCTACAGTAACTTGATTGGCTCTGACTGGAAGTGAGAGGATAGTTCAGCAAGAAATGGTTACAAATCAGAAATAATGTCACTCCTGGGGCCAGTGTGGCTGAATGATCATTTAAGTTAGACAGATTCAAAACTCAGTCTAACAGAACTGACCCCAGCACTACAAAAACACTACAAAACTCTGGAAAATGGTTGGAGTTTGCAAATTCAAATCCCTTTTGTATGACAAGCATGGATTGAAATTTGTATGAGATTGGCATTCTAGGAACAGGATATGTTAAAATTGGAAATATTTATGTTTCCATGTTTTCACGCTTCAGCAAGTTTTAAAGTGATGTTGGAATATTAGGAAACAAAGCAGCGGTGTTTGTCACAGCAATTTGGTTCTTAACATTTCATTTAATTAGTGGAACAACAGCAGGGGTAAACAATGTTTACCTTTCTGCCCTGACACAGCCTGCCAAAGGCAAATTGTGAGTGAATGTTTGTTCCTGATACAACACAGCAAATCACCTCCATTTACTGAAGTGCTGATTGACAGTTTGGCTCTTCAGGAGGGCTACTGTGCTTTGCCTGTGATAAACAAGCAAATGGAAAAGTAGAAGCATATGGTCCAGTCTTGTTTACACATTTGTTTGCCAATGCAGTGAGAAGAATATATTTTGTTCAATTGGTTTGGAACCTAGTCAATTATTTATGGCTGGAGCCATGCGTTCTTCTCTAGAAATGCTGTTGGAGGAAGGAGTTGGCAAATATTTCATTTGGTGTTTGTTTTAGGGAGTGAGTCATGTTCATAATACTGATGTGTACAGTATACTGATGTATAGTCAAGTCATGAGTTTGACATTTACAGTTAAGTAATTGTAGATTTAATATGTATAAGCTTCACATGACACTATAACTTTATTTTTATATTTACTATATTTTCAGTTTTCAGCAACATAATCATACAATGCATACTGTACTTAAAGGTAAGCTTGGCATTTGGATTCCAGATCCCCATGTCTGCCAAAGTTTACTACGTTTGAAACTGTCCAATCGCAGCCCTTGAAAGTGAGAGCTGTAGGGGGATGAGTAGAGGTGTTTTTCAACAGCAAGTTTGAACAGCAAGGGTAGTTCAACACACTTATCTACTGAACGAAATGTAGTTATTAAACAGGGAGCACATGTAGCGTACAGACAGTCAATTCTCTGATTATATTGACATGTTCACTTCTGCTTACTTCTCATGTAGAATTATTGCAATATATGAAAACATGCCACTACGCCTTCAGGCTGGTCACTACATCATACACATTAGCTATTGTATAGTATATGCAATTTAGAGCTGCCATGCAATTAGGCTAACAACACTGGATTCAGCATTATCTTCATAAACAGGTAGCAGGTGTGGGTGGTGGGGGGAGCTTCTGTGCATAGCAAGCATACAAAAGCAGCATAGCAGAATACTGTACTTCAGAAAGGTTAGCTAAAACGATGGAGAGGAATGGCATCCCTGGTACTGACATCAGCTCTCAGCAAGCCCACCGCTGTTCCAAAACTTGGACTGTGTTCAGCGTGAAAGTGCTGGGAGCCGAGCGGGATAAAAAAGCTGTACGCTGAGGGCGCTTTTGCTCCAAGGGCGCTGAGCACTGTCAACGCTGAAGATCATAAGGTTTCAATAGAAAATAAACGATTTCGACGGAAAAAACTCATCTGGTGGACACAGCTGAAATAGTCTGCCCTGTTTGATTGTTCTTGTGACGGAACGTTTGAGGAAACTATATGTGCAGATCTTAACCCTTCTCAATTACTCTGGCAAATCTAATCAAGTGTGCATATGATAGCAACAAAGAGGATGGCCTTTAGAGTTAAACAAAAGGTCCTTCAGTACTTTTTTATTTTATTAGGGTGTAAAAACACTGACCAATGTGTAATATGTAAAATATAAAAAAAACTTAAGAGTGTTTGTCTTCCCACATACACATGTAAGCTGCCTCAGTGTTATTTTTAATGAATGCATATAGCAAGAGAAAAACAGCCTTAGGTGAACTATAAATAGTGTGCTTAGCGGGTTGGATTGTCTGTTTCATATTAGTTGACACTGCCACCCCTCCTGCAAGGCAGTAGTGCTGAGGACATTTGGGACATTTGTTTTTGTACATCCCTGCCACGGGTATTCAGCTTGCTTGGTTCAATTCCATAAGACCCAATATTAAAGGTCAGACAATTAGTTGATTCTTTACTCAATTCTACGATCCTACAGAGATGCACAACTATGAAAAAAATTATAATTGTGATCATTTTCCTTGATAATGTGATTTGCATGATTTACTTAAAAAATCATTTTAGAAAAAGGACGAGTGGCTGCTGGTAAGTAATGCAACTTACTGAACACTTGCACTAATTTGTGTAATTGAGCCCTTTTGGGATTACCATATTGCAGCGGCCAAAACTGTAAACTAGATTAATTTGTAATTAATTGTGCAGCCCTAACGGAAACCTCATTGAAAGTGTTTAGCATTCATTAATTTTGCTATGGGTGTGTGTTTAATTCAATATGGCTAAGAGTGAAGTCAGTTGAAAGCTTTCCTCGATCAAAGACATGAGGTGTCTCAACCGTTACTAACCTCTGTAGGATGATTCAGGCAGATCAGTGCCCGTTGCAACTGTCTCGGCACTACCCGCTTCAGCAAGCTCTTCAAAGCTGACCATGCAGACACCACTTGCCCACCAAGTCATGATGTTACATGCGCCACACTAAAGCAACCGATTTACTAAACCCCTCTAATCGCCGCATGCACCATGGTCAACAGCTATTCAGGCAACAGCGCAGTTGCATTTCATTGTATTTTGCACATCTCCACACAATTATATTATTTGAAAACGGCTTTTATTCAAAGCATCAATGTATACTATCAAAAACTATTAAATAAAATAAAACAGAATAAAGTAATGTTTGTGGAAATGTGTGGAAATGTAAATAGACTACAGTATAAATAAAATGGAAACAGTATTGTGCACTCTATATACAGAAAAGGCCCTATTAGTTTCAGCATGTGGTGCATTATTTTGTACTACTGTATACACTATTCTTAATAGACAATAATGCAATTGAACCTCTAATGTCAGGTGAGAAGATATGTTAAAGTTCTAAGAATGTGTACAGCTGTGGGCTTAAGCGCTCTAATGAAGGGCTGGAGTATTGACTGAATGCTTTGAACCTGCTGTGGTACTCCTCCACAAATGCCTGAAGAAAAGCTAAACAAGGTAGGGTTGTAAGTTGTAACATGGGTGCTTTTCCTGCTTATTTTCAGGAAAACTTTCTCTTTGATGGATGTCTGAAAGACATACAGTATCTGTTTATATCACTCAAGCCAATGACAAGGCTTATCTCCCAAGGCTCTGGTTTACAATTAGATAATGAGTCATAATGAATGCGTATTAGAAAAAAAAGAACATTTACAATTGAGACCAGGCACAGTCTAAATGAGGCTGTATACAGTTTGTTTTCTTAAAATAGATTAGTTTCTATATCCGGCGTTGAGATTGTAATTAGCATCCTTTCCGTGCCAAGCGCAGGTCTTTCCGATTCCACGCGATCCTATAGCCCATGTCTACCTATTTAGCACTGCTGAGCAGTATCCAGCCCAGCAAAACGTAATGAGCTGGACCATTATGGGATTACATCTGAGAAATGTCATTCAATTTGCAATCAGCAGACACAGGAGGAACAGCTACCTGCAAATACTCATATCTGCTTTCATTTCAAAACAGGTGGCCTTTTCCAACTTGGGACAACTCACATAAAACGGTTTGCCAGCCAATCGCAGATGGGCGTTCTAAACTTACTGAACTACTAAACTAAAGAAACTAAAATGGTAGCTGGTGCATTTAGCTTATATATATATATATAGGCTACGTATCTCTGGGACGCTTCACCCCCTGGGCGTGGACTCATCGCATATGCTTTCTGAACCACGCGGGCCACTGAGGGGTGTCTAGCCACGCCAGAGACAGACAGTCCTGCTTCAATTGATTTTTACTTGGGGAACAAGGCAGAAAGCAATGCACTCTGCGGGCATTGCTCATTCAGGCATGGTCTAAGCGTTTGGTGAGCGGGGATATAATGTGTTGACTTTGCATGAGTGGGGAGAGAGGTATGGGATTGATGAGGCACTAAATGGATGTCTAGAGCTGGTGCCAGGGGATACACCGCTACAGGTGCAGCATTACACAGCATTGTACGGGCTTGCGTTACGGAGGTTGCTGGGCTCTTTCAGATCTTGTGCATGTGGGGGAATAGCCTCTGTATCTCTTTCCAAACACGCTCCTCCAATGAGACTGACTCATTCTCTTATCTTCACTGTTGTTTGGCAAGAGAACAGACACGTTTGCTTTATAGTCTATGCATACAGTAAATGTGATACGTATTTGAGAAGGATGAGTCTAATAGCATATTAAATAGTGGTATAATAAAGGATTTCTACTGTAGCAAAGATTTGTAAGAATCGTTCAATACTCAAGACAACTTGAACTGCTGTTGGCCAATAAAGTGAAATTGCCCAGGATCAATAAAAGGCAGTGGGGAGAAGGATTACATATCTATAACCATCACATTACCATAGCAACATGACAACACACAATACTGGTCATGAATCACAAGTTCATTATGCTAGCCTCCTGTAAGGGACAGAATACAGCTCGGACATATTTTGGACTTTAGCACAACTGCAAATTCAATTATGCCAGAAGGGGGTTTGTAAAGTATACAAGCATTGACACAGACCATTAATAGCTTTGCAGCACAAAGCTGTAATGGCGCTGGGGAAGGGGGGGGTTTCTTACAGGTTTTTATTCACAAATATTGTGAGTGTTGTGAAGAATGGAGCAGTAGGTGACTGGCAGCAGTCAGTTGACAACAGTGTAGCGATATTGGAGCATAAACCTCTGGTCTCAGATCACAGAGGCCAGGAGAGGATAATCTCTGCCCTACAGTAAGGGGGAGGGGCCATGATGCTATAGCGCATGGTAAATATGTAGGCTATGGCTACTGCTTAAAATATATGGAATAACTGAAATAAGTAAAGAAAGAAATGCACTACGGTCACACTAGAATTATGGATACAGACTTTTGAGTGACAATGGTAATAGCCAATGAACATCCACTACCTCACTTCCGGAAAGTGCTGTTGCGTTTACAGGGGTAGTTGCTTATGTGATTTACATACTCCTTTCACCTCTTTTAATCTCTCTCACAACTTTCATTATCTGTCTCTCTATCACGCACACTCGA
>JAODUG010011206.1:5387-19669 GCA_027564795.1 Aphredoderus sayanus | reverse complement strand
TGATTTACATACTCCTTTCACCTCTTTTAATCTCTCTCACAACTTTCATTATCTGTCTCTCTATCACGCACACTCGAAGTCACAATTTAGCCAAATGTAACACCAAATTGATCTTCTCTCACCTTAAATCTCATCTGGCCGACACACAATGAAGAGGAACAAAAAACAGTTTGGGGGTGGAGTGAGGCAGAACTGAAAAAAAAAATCAACAACCGTTGAACCTTTCTTTTTTTCTTACGAGCAACAACCGCTCCACGGTGCACTTCCAGCCCTCCACCCGTCAAAGCCTGCGGTGGCTGATGTAACCTAGCTACCAATCTGTCTCTGTTACTAACCGCCCTGGCGTGACATGTGCCTTATTGTGTACACGGCTCTGTGAAACTGGAGCAGGTCCGGCTCAAATCTAGGACACCTGCAGAGACCCCTGGTCGACAGTGGGCCGGGAATATTGTGATGTGAACCCTGTACCGCCTAAAAGAGAGAGAGAGATAGAGAGAGAGAGAGAGAGAGAGAGAGGGGGAATGAGAGATGGACAATGGAAAAGACAGATAAGAGATCTAGTTCATGATTTGTTTTGATATAGCAGCTGTGACAGGGCTGGGCATATGGAAAACATGTAATATACTGATAGTCATAGCACATTCTGCACAGTGATGATGTCACAAATTCTCTAAACCAGGTTCTCATGATGTTGCATTAAACTATTTGTACTGTATATTCTCAGAATAAAACATTTGGTTTTAAAATGCTCACCCTGCACTAGCCTCTAACATTTAACATAGTTTATTTTATAATCTACTACTACAGTTTATGGTTTAAACTTGTGGAGATTTATTATGACACAGGTCTGTTCCTGTAAGGAAGTTGGGTGAAAGAAATCACATTAAATTGATGAGGTGGTAGATTGAAGCAATATCAACAAATTTACTTGATGTCTGCAAGCGAAACAGGGCTACACAACGTGTGTGTGTGTGTGTGTGTGTGTGTGTGTACTCTATGTGCGTGCGTGTGTGTGTGTGTGTGTGTGTACTGTATGTGCGTGCATGCGTGTGTGTGTGTGCATGTGTGTGTGTCTCTGTGTCACATAAGTGAGCTTAATGTAGAAACGGGGTCATGCTTCCACAAAAGCAGAGGGGATGATTGGGGTGTGTGTGCGTGCATGTGCACACGTACACGCATTTGTGTGTGTGTGTGTGTGTGTCTGAGTGAGTGCAAGTTACAGTTGATAACATAACAATATGTCCACAGAGTAGGGGCTTGTTGGCTGATGGCTGATGCCCTAGTGTTTTTTCCCTTGCCAGATTAGGGGATAAGGTCCAGGGTGTTGTTTATTTCTATGGGAAATGTGGGCCTGTGCAGCCCTTTGTTTGAAATTTGATTAAGGGATGAACTTGACTGATTAGATAGCTCTGCTCTTGTCTTCTGCGACAGTACTGATGTCAGTCAAACTGTTCCTGGGCATAGGAACAGCCACATTTGAGATTGAGATTCACTAAATAACGGTTCCATATTCTGAATAAAAGGACGGTTTCATATTCTTGACACTAAACAGGAAGAATGATCCAAACGAGTTACGATTATGTTTTTCGTAACAAGATATATTACTACAAAAAAAGAGACATATGGCATTTAATGCTTGTGTCACTAGGACACACTGTTATGTATGCCGCCTTACAGTAATACTGCTGATGAATTAGCCCTGTCTTTTGGGATTTCTTTTTGTAGTATGTAGCAAAATCTTAGCAAGGTCATCAGAAATCCGTGCAGATCCCATGAAACCTAAGTTTTCAAACAAGCAGACCCAGGCAAGCACCTTTGTCGGGCTAAACTGTGTAGGGCTACAAATGTAAGCCTGCATTAACAATTAACCAGCTTTTAGATATATGCATTCACTTTTGATTAGCAGCCCAGTGCACATGAGAGAATGGGAAATCTGTTAGCATATATACAAGCTGGAAGCAGGCTAGAAATGCTCTTATCCTCTGTCGTTCTCACTAAGAGACAAAGGTTCACCATCCTATCAATGGGAATGTTACTGGGCTAACAGGCTGAAATCTCAGAGGGCATAGTGTGTACGTTTCTGTCACTAAAGCTGTTTATTAACCTTGAGAGGCAGAATAGCAGGTTACCAAGGTACTGTAAGAGTTGAGGTCCCTATTTCCCAGCTAAATGAGCATTTACGGTTTCACCAGCCTACCATCATAATGATCATTCATTATACTAATTAACATCTGACCAGAACACTTCTTGAAAGAAAAGAATCAATATTGTACAATAGAATTGTCCTTTTGTGTCCAGAGGTGACTCTCATTATAAAAAAACTCCATATTCAGGCCAAAACAACCCTGTGTTACCACACAGCAATGACCTGAGCTTGCTATAATAATTAGAGGAAAATTATATTTAAACCTATTTAAACTGCAAATGGCAGGGTCTACCCATTAGACAAATTGAATATACTAGCCAGTTAGGTTCACCTTCCTGCTCCATGGTAAAATATGTATTAATTACCGCCTCAATACTGTGATTATATCAAGATTCCCAGCTTAATGTGCTTTCTATTCTGACCTTGGTCAGTGGGCACATACATTATAACCACAGATGAAAATCCCTATACTGTATGCTGACATTGTTGTATTGCTAATATAAGATAAGAAGAGCATGATTGCATTTGACTAACAGCTCTAAGTAATGGAGTCAGTCATATTTCAAGATACAGTACAATCAAGCCTCCATAGCATTAGTATTGACCACAAGTGGTTTGAGTGGCATGGCTGTTGTCATAAGGGCAATAATAAGGAAATGGAGATCAGTATGGGTTCCATTACCACATGCTGTCATTTTACCACAACGATTGACTCGTAATCTATCATTCCCAGGCTTTCATCTGGAGGGGCCAATCTTCGAATGCAGTTCTAATTACACTGGAAGCCCTGACATAGATTACAGTGATAGAGATAAGTCTACAACAGAGGGACGATTGGATGAGTAAAAGAAAGGAGGGCACAGAAAGTGTGAATACTATAGATGAAAAGGAGAAAGCCCAGATGGACAGGATTTAGGGGGAAGAGGAAAGTGTGAGGGAAAAAACTACATTGTTAAAAGCATGCCCAGCGTCTATGGATAATTAACAACAAAACACGAATGGTGGAGTGGAGTATTCTTTTGTGGCTGCAAAACTGGTGACTGTCCTGTGAGGTCAAGCCCTTGTGAATAATCCTGTATTCAAATCCAATGAGATTATCATTGATACAGTCTGAATTTTGTTTGTTTGTCTGCGCCAGATCCCTAAAGTAATAAACATCATTTGAACACCAACAGTGTACATGGGGATGGGTAGAGAACAGTTTGAGCCTATGAGAGCTACAGGGGAAAGAGTAGAGTGGATTGTGAGCCACTCTTTAGTCAGGCAAGGGTTTCAAACCAAAACAATGTTTTTGTAATGTTGAAAATCAAGCATTCTGTTTGAGAATACAGTACCAATAGATTTAGCACATCATTTCTAATCACTCCCCATACTGTGATGCAATATCTCCGTCATAATGTAACTGCCCATTTTATTGCACTTAACCCTGGCTCATTAAAGTTATTCCACGCAAAAGAGTTTATAGCCTTTATGAACCATATGTTCTCGGGCCAGTAATACTATACTGTTTTGCAGGTAAATTTCCCTCTTGGACAGGGAAGACTCTCAATAAATCATAAAAAGTTAATAAACTTCAATAACTGAATGACACTTTTATTTTCCCCTGACATCCAAATGAGGTCTCTTTGCAATGCACCCACCCATGCACCGATTTATACAAATGCCTTCATACTTCAAAATAGTATAAGGAATTAATATAATAACACATTCAAAGGTATCATTATCATGTGTCCCATGGGCCATTGTTTCTAAATGTAATTTATGCATCATTATCAAGATGACATGGGCCACTGTTATATATACTTTAAAGGGTTAGTCATTTTAATAGCTTTCAGTGAGTGTGAGCATGTATCCATATTTGACAGTTGGGAAACATTTTAAATTGGCCTATGCCTACATTATGCTGTATCTAGACTAAGCAACAGAGAGGGGGAAAGTATGTAAGCAAGCCTCTGTCAAAACTGAAGACCATTTTGGAGGCTTTTGTGCTAAACCATATCAGTTCTCAGATTTTTTTTGTGTGCATATTGTTCACACTGCTGATGTAACAAAGTGCACCTCTTGTTCCATTGCAGAAAAAAACAGCCCTAGGTGAGTTTTCAAAAGATTAAGACTGTCTTTCTCCTTACCTAAAATGGACTAAAGAGCTTAATGCATTTTGGGTCGCTCAACTCTCCTCCTGGGCCATAGACCAATATCTTTCTGCTTCAATTACAAATGTTGCAGGCTCAGTTATATGGCAAAGGAAAAATAAATACTCACAATAACGGCTAATGGTAGCTATTTAATATCAATACTGAATTGATATTCAGATTGATTCTTGGGTTTGAAAACCAAAGGGGCAGGACTTAACTGCCAGAGTTAAAGATTATTTAAACTTTTTTTAAACCCTCGGTTCTGTAGATATTCTAATCTCAATATTACATCCTCCTGCTATATATTAACCCCTTCCTTGTGGTAGGACTTGCAACATCATTATATGTTAGGGAGCACAATAAACTAGTCATTAGGGTGAACAATTCCACTAAAGGTCATAGGTTCGATGACTGATACCTGTGATTTTTCCTTGAGCAAGATGTCTAAACCATATATATCTGATCCTTAATGTTTGTAAGTGTTGTGTCACGTAAAAAAAACACTTACAGAATAGGTTTAGCTTGCATGCTTGTTTACTTCACAGCACTGTACATATGTCTACACATTCTGGGGTAACACAACATTTACAATAACTCATTGGAAGAATTGTTAATGAATGATGGCATACCTCTGTTATATATAACGAGGTATTGAAATATTATTGGCAAATACAGTAGTCAATATCCATATATTTTTAAGGTCAATGCAGTGGAAAATAAAACAAATTCTGGTTGGTTCTGTGGTTAGGGCCTTGAAAGACACTAGTGGTTATGAGATACTAACCTACAGTGTACAGTATAACATTTCTCAAAAAGGGTCTATTAGACACAATTACAAAGTGTCACCTCCCAAACATTCCCAACATGTGCTTTACACATGTTAAATATACTGTAATGTGTTTGTTTTTGGTGTCAGAAAGACATTTCTATGAAACAATACATGCATGTACAGTACTGTACCTGGGCTCTATTCCATAGCCAACAAATCCAGCCCATCACTGCAGTGGTGACTCCACTTTCATCACCATACCACGATCATGAAGTCAGGTACCTCACTCCCCGCTTGTGAGCAGTACCAACGGCATGGGCTCAAATGGGGCATGGACCTCAAGACATCATTAGCAGCATTAGTTGCCCTGAAGTCCAGAGACCCATGTCTAAGGAATAATCTGCACTACAAGGAGAGTGATGCTGAAGGGTCTATCATTTCAATTTGAAATATATTGTTCAAATTTAACATGAAAATCGAATTCTATCACCCAAACATCCCTTAAAGCCAATTATTTAGATATAAATAAAAAACTAATCCAAGGTCAGTTGGAGATGACTAAGAAACGGCACTTTTAAAATGAAATGTGCTTCAATAAATGTCAGTGGCATTATGGAGGACAAGATACAACTTCCATATATATTTTTAAATACAGTGATGTAAAACAAAATTACACTATTTTATCCCGCTTAACTCTTCGTTTACCAAATGCACAAGCCCAGAAAGTATTCACCCGGAACGCGCAATGTGAGCCCTGGCTATCCTCACCATGCATTCACATTTAATTTACCTCAAACCTAATTTCCCACACACATATGGTTTATAGAAGCTATATTGATTAGGATATCTCCCAAGAGCAATTCATATATTTCATTATCCCATTTTGTCTTATGGCATCTTATGAAATCTAATGTACTGTAAATGCACACAGATAAAATAAATATTTTGATTTGATCTGTGTATCACCTTGCATTCTATGCACGCGTAATGGTAACACGCACAATTCACTGTTGGAGACGACAAATTGTAGAGAACAATATAAATAAACATAACTTACAATGTCTTTCCCGTGTGTTTTTCCTGTGTTTTGTTGATTTTGGTTTTGTTCCATTCGCCAGCTTGTTCAAACGGTGAAAGACATGTCTGTGTTACTGGAGCATCCCGCTAAAGTTAAGTCCTTCGTATACGCGAATGAAATACAAGCAGGCGAATTTCTATATTGCTGCCATCAGGTGACAGCGGCGTTAAAAGTGCTGAGGGTGCTTCAAAGGTAGAATGTGTCTGATATTTATACTTGGAAATCCCAAACCCCGAGCAGAGCCGGTGCTATGGCAATGTTTAAAATCAGTACGAATAACTTGTCCCGCATACTTATTCTACTTGGCAAACATTTAGAGTAGACACCTTTCCAAAAAAATGCACGTGGTAAAGAGAAAATAAATCAGAGTAAAATATGAATCGAATATAATCCAGATAAATCTAATTCAAGATACGAGGGCACTTTTTATGAGCGAAATCAGAAAATGTGCGAAAAGTACAGAAAATGCTCTGCAGCCTGCCGTCTTGCGTACCCAGACGCAGCACAATGAGGCTATAGCATCCAAAGCAACGCTCCCCGGGGAGACTCGGGCTTCCCGTAACTAATGCGATTCTCAACGGAAATTAGACAAGACAAGTTTGATAAAAGTGTGGGTTGTAGGTACTGTAGAGGGTCGAAGCTGTCTCAATGTTTTAATATCTGCGACAGCTATGTAGTGCGTGTAAGCTATTTGAATCTTATTGATTGGAATTTGGTACTTTAATATGGTTGATTATGTAGTCTTATCTCCTTTAGACCTATACCATTTTATATAGAGTATATTTCATATTTCATTTTATATTTTGTCAGTAGCCTGTAGCCTTATGAATACCTACTAAAGTAAGACAATATATTTCCAATATTTTGTAAATATATTTACCCAGCTGATGCATTTGCACACTATTTTCTTTTACATGCACATTTCTACATATTTCTTTTTTTTCAATGCACTAGGCATGGAAAAATGAAGCCTGGCTGCAGCATTGAACTGAATGATAAGCTTTATACTGGAATGTAGCTCTTTGAACAGACAATCTCTTTAAAGAGACACCCCTCAAACTGTGCTGGGAATTACCCACATGATGGAATCCAGCATTCCTCCTACAACCACATACACAGTTTTGTTTTAACATAAACAGAAAGCTGGGCTAGAAATTTGGGCTTCTGGCAGTGCTGCAAGTGTACCGTAACCGTAACCCTTGTAAAATAGTCTTTATGAAACACCACCCAAATACATTTACTGAGCAATTTTTTGCAGTGCACCTGTGCTTTTTTTCACCAATGCACTGATGCTCATTTAGTCAAAGCTATTTTGCTGATGGAATTGTTTGATTCACTTCATTTCATCAACAACACACTGATATTTACTGTGAGGTTAATTCATTCCAACATCCACACAATGGTTATTGTTCCACAGATTCAATCAGTTCAGTTTAATATTAAATGATCTGCAGTTTAAAGTCAGTTCAGTCGGTTTCAGTACAGTACACTTCTTTTGAATATTCTGCCCTGCGGTCTGCTTTCCAAATTGTCACTGCTATTCAGAAGGGTTCCACTGAAGCAGGGTTCAGTTTATCATTTGTGCTGGAGGACCATCTTTACATTGGAGAACATGCTTGTTTCTAGAAACACTTTTATTTGATTTTCACCAGATGCACTTTTAAATCATATGCACATTCTCCATAAAAACAGTTAACCAAATTTCTGCAATGAAAACACTTTTAGTTTTTGGCTAATTTCTCTTTTTGGGCTAAAGTTGGTTGAAGATATACTACAGACTTACTAAGAACCGATCAAAAAGAAGTTGTCAGTTGGTCCGCCCTAACAGATGCAAAAAAAAAAGACATTTGAGAGTCAAGGAGATGTCAGTCAGTAGGGGCAATGCACACCCACACAGTCCTCTGAGAAATGAAAACACCTGGGGCTTTAATGTTTTACAATAACTCACTCGAACAATTTAAGAGCTATATATTTTAAAAACATGTCTCTTTAACTCTAGTTCAACATTCTAACATCAGCGGTGGATAATATCACCAAAGACGGCTCAGTGGGTAAGTTATTAATGTTTTACTTTCAAGGCACCATTTTGGATGACCTGCACTCACACATGGAAAGTAAGCGTCTTAGTGGTCCATGAAATACTTTGATGAAACCGACGTCTTCCCCCTCCCTTTTGTCATCTCTAAATGCAGCAATGCTAGCCCAGTTCAAGCCAGTTTATATCTTTTGGTCATGTAAATGGTGATGAGTTTAATGACACAGCTCACTGCACAGCCGTGCACGCAGGGCTATGGTTTGGTGTGAAAGGGAAATAATGCATCTCCTGGGCTTCAGGGTTGGAATGGACACTTTCATCCTTACTGCGCTCCCCTCGGTCCCAGGGGAGGAGAGGTGAACGTGGGGGGAACTATAGCGCCACAGCCCAGTCCTTTGAACGCTCTGTCCCTCTTATGCACAAGGGCTACTGCAGCGAAAAAGAAGGTGCTTGTGCCACGTTTTCGGAGAGTAATCTTTTCAAACAATGGTGCGTTGCCATGTCTGACCTTTACACACAATTCCATTGTATTGTGTGTGTTAAACGAAACACACTGTGTGCATATAATACTATTGTGTTGGGCGTACAGTCACGCCCTTGTTTTATGCTTTGAACAGACGGATGTTGCATTCAGGATCTAACGTTTAAGGTGTTTAACGTGGATAGGCAATAAAGATATCTGGTCTCCTCGTGGTGGAAGTCCAGGACATTTATGTGCTTAACACACTCATGAATGCATAAACACACACATACACGCACACACACACACAGAATAATTTCCAAGATGCCTTGCCAATATGTTTCCAAGTCCAAGCATTTAGGATGACATACAAAAGGAACACACTATATAGACACAAAATCTCCCATTTGCTTAAGCACACTGACAGTGCTGCTAACACAAGTGTTTTGTAAATGTTTAGTGTCAAGATTCCACAGCTTAAAACAATAGCCTGCTAGGAATTTTAACATGAATTGTGCCACGCTGTCAGACCTCTGCCTGCGTGCTCTTCGAGTGCTGAGCTTTCTCAGATTATACTTCTGCTGTAACCTTGAGCATGGTGTCATATTGACATTAATGAACCCTCTTGATACATGCTCGCTTGGACATGAAATATTAAAACAAAGCATTGTGTCAAGTCTTTATAAACAGTTGTGCTTAAGAGATGCCAAAAACTGCTGTAGCTTATTGTAGGTTACTGCTGCTAATAGCTTATGAATGGTCATGATAACATACAGTATGACTAATATGTTATTGAGCTCCTCCTCCACCACTCCCCCATAGCAGTGAAATGAAATGAAAACATTTCAACCATGAACAGTGGGTGGGGACAGACTTTTTGAGGTCTGGTGGTGCTGATTACAGTACATACTGTAATCAAGGGGTGTCTTTTAACCCTTGTAATGCCTTTTGGGTCAAAATGACCTAAATCATTAGCTATTTGCGGTAGATCGAAGGCACTAAACCTAATTTTACAGCTTACACAGACATATGATGTGCACTGCTGGCACAACAAGGTGTGTGTTTGAAACCCGAGGACAACAGGAGGTTAAAAGGCAGAAGAAAAAAAACCACAAATAAATAAATAAATAATAAATAAATAAATACATAAATACACGCAGCAATGCTAATTAAAAAACAAACAAAATCATACACAATTAGATGGCGCCGCCGGGTGGCCAAATACGACATTTTTAAGAACCTCACCTGCGTTAAGCTTTTTAAGCAATCATTGGAGAAAATAATGCAACTTGAAATTAATCAAATGTTCAATTTAAACGTTGCCACAACTGCCACAACCTACAGTACTAAGATTTGTTTTTACTAAATGAGCAATTAACAAACTTGAACATGGCACTATCTAATGGGACAAACAACCTTTAGTCTAAAGTCTTGGAAGATGGTCATTTTGAGATGTTTTTTTGTCCCTCATAAATATTAATTGTGATGTGAAGCAATGCTGCTGCATTTAAAGCAAGTGGATAGCTGCAGACTTTTCTGCAGAAAACAAGCTCCCATCTACTGTAGACACTGTGGTGTTTATCAACATCACAATGCGGTGCCTATAGCAGCCGCTCTGAGAGAAATTACTTTACAAACTCACACACCTTTCATGCAAGTACACAAAAATGGACACTTAGATATCACACTTACGTCCACACACACACGCACACACACACACACGCACACACACAGATACAATATGACATATACTGTACATCTAAATTATGTTCTTTCATTTCCTGTTTAAACGGTGCTAGGCTCTGTCTCAGTATGGCTGATTCTTCTTCAACATATCCTGAAGTAACCATGTTGCTTCCACTTGACTCACCTGTCTGATACTGTCGAATCAGTGTGGCCATTGATTCTTTCACACACATACAGTTAACAGCAAAATGTCCCTCCTCTCTATTCTGCCTTGATCGTGTTCTGGAGTGGAAATGATAGAATCAGGATCACTTCAGTAATCCCTATGCCATCTGCAACCAAGTGCTCCAGGACACTGACTCGGCACCTAAGGGCTGTTCCTTCCAATCCTGCCAAGAAGCCCAACTGGCTGGGCTGGGACTGGATGTCAACACGGTTGGGAGTCCTTATTAAGGACCCATTGTGTTGGAATGCATTGCAAGACCATGCTGAGAAGCAGTGGTCATGAGCCTCAGGAACTCCTTGTTGTTGCAGTTGTTAATGCTAATTTGTCTCAGAGACCAAAAAAAAAAACACACACAAAAGAATTGTTTTTGTGAACAGAAATGTGAATAAATAACCTTTGAAAGTTATGGTTCCTTTTCTGTTCAATTTTGAACAATGACTGTGTGCATGGGACTGAATTTACATTTTATTTGGGGCTATATACATTGGCAAGTCAAATGTGAAATTATCTTGAGTGGTCACAACCATATCACAATATCACATAATTCTGGGTAATCTGAAATCGCTACTCCCAGTTGACCTTTGTTAGAAGAATGAACCGCATTTTTTACTAAATATTATATTTGCACAACCAAAACACATGCTGTGTGTCTCCTTTGGCAAACTTTACTATATAATAAAAACTTTGGTTAAACCCTTGACTCTAGCATTCTTACCTCAATATTAATCCCCCTATTAATTATCCCCTTTGTAATGCTAGACATGCGACCGGAAACTCATTGTATTTCTCTCCATGGCATCCATTGTCTCTCATAATCATGTTTCTAACAAAGCCTCTGATAGGGGTTAATGTTAAATAGTTAGCCTATTTTGTTAGTCCTCCCACCCAACATTAGCACTAGGGATTACTTAGTTATTACAGCTCACCATATCTTAGTGTACATATAACTCATTATCTCCCTGGGAATATAATGTGTTTCCATAAATATAACAACACAATAATGACTGTGATGCACAAACTATAGGTCTGTGTGTGTGCGTGTTTGAAAAACGTCTGCCCTACATTATGGGCGGGCTGCAATACGTTACTCAATTTCATCTAAGTTTTGATTGAGCTGTATGCCATCCATACCAGGCTTTTGACTGGACAATTACCAACAGAAATGACTAACCATCATACAGTGTACTGTATATACCTACATATGTCTAGGTTGGTCTAGTGTACCATGTAATCTGTATACTTCTATGCATATTCTGTATAGTACTTTTATCCTGGTGAAGAATTTTCAAGAAGTAAAACATTAAATATTAACATTAAGTTATCAGTGTTGCACTCAGTGTGCACTTTTTGTTTACCTCCTATGTGTGTGCGTGTCTGCGCACGCGCAGGCTTGTTTGTGTGTGTATGCGAATATCTGTGCGTGCGTGTGTGCGTGCGTGCGCGTGTGACAGCTGAGTACTGCGTGAGCAGCTGTTCATTACAGGAGTGAACAGCAGAGAGCTACCTGCAGCTGACGTCTGCTGCAGGTATATGAAAGGCTCTCCAAACATCCAGCTCCTCTCTACGCAAATGAAGTCCAAGTACAAGACAATGCTTCTAGTTTGCGTGTATTTTTATCACATCCACTTGGCTGTTGCTGTGTGCTGTGCCTACGTGTTGGATGCAGGCATATACCAAATGGCCAAGGTTCTTCCTACTGCAGAGAACAGAAAATGTATTAAAACAAAAACATAAAAGGAAAATAATATATTAATATTGTTGTGCCACGTGATTCGGAAGGTTGCCTGTACTAATTGGGCTAGATGAAATCTATAACAGCAAAGTCTGGCGTGCTCATACACTGCTTTATCTAATTAAATCAAATTAGCTTCATTCCATTGAAACATGAATTAAAGCATTAGAATTGGCTAAACTTGACTCTGTTCCGTAACTCACTATTACACCTTCTGCTGATGTTCTGCTGAATAAACACATTCAGTCATTTGCAGACTGTAACCAGATCAGGTTACTTCATCTGCCATTGTCTTCCTTTGATAGTTTTAATGTAAATAGCATATAGTGACTCAAACTATGAGATGATGCTTACAGTATTAGTCCTACAAGTTCCAACAACCCTGGTCCCCTATCCCTGTCTTTTCATGTAAAGCCATACAGCTAGAAAAATGGGCATTATCTTTGACACCAAGCTGAGCTTTGAACCTGGTGGGCTGGGGGCAGGGGGTGGTGGGGTAGGGGGGGTAGGGGGAATGGGGATGTACAGCAGGAGTCCATTCCATTTTCCTTCAACTTTCAACCTTCTGCCATATTTTGAATTAAAACATTCCTTTCTCATAGCAGTCTCAAGAAGGTAATCTATACGCTCATCTTTTCTTGGCTAGACTATAATGTAACATCATCCCAAAGGTTACTAGCTTTCCTCCAACTAGCAGCAAGGTTTTTTACTTCACTCTGACCTTTGCTTCTTAGGTATAGAATTCATTTTATATTTACTGATTATTATAAAGCTTGTGTGGGCCTAGCCTCAAGTTATACATTAAAACAGACATTTTGCTCACATAAGCACAGATAGGTGGGGCCCTTTAGGACATCCCATTGGCTAAAGATGTGCATTTACTATCAGGCCCCGAGACTTTAGAACACTGTGCCTGAGGAGATAAGGCTATAGCAAGGTCAGTAATATTCTGATAATTTTTTCTAGACCTGCTTTTATGTGATGCCAGCTTACTGTATCTTTCATATCCATTTCGTTTGGGTTGTTATCATTTTTATCGTTGCTTATCAAAGCACTGTTTTAAAATACAGTATATTGTTATAGTATAATAATAATAATAATAATAATAATATTGATATATTATTATACAATATATAACAATATAATAATATAACTGAGGTAAGAATACTTCACAGTCCAAGTTCAATTCTGCTTGAACCACTAGGATGATTGGTTGACTATAGAAGCGTTCCAAATTGTATATATAATAATATAACACATTACTAAAATGATATACTGTATTAAATATAAAATATACTACTTCTATGTTCCAAAAGCTGAGGAGAACGTTATAACCCCAGAGACTCACACCTTTCTCTGCGACTGGCAGTGGCGCGAATCAGTAGTGTGCACCCAGAATACTTCATTGAGCATCACAGAGCAATAAAGCATTTACTCCTCTGGCAGGTGTCAGGTACAATAAGCCTTTCCATGATATGTTAAATTAACTAAAGGACATTTTTCCAATTCTGTTCTGCAATGTGTCAGTGAATGTTTTGGTTTTTTTAATTAGGTGCTTTTACATGAGGCCAGTTTCCAGGCTTTTTTTAATGCTGTAATCTCTTAGCTTTCTGTTGCTACTTAGGAGTGTCTGAAAACCCTGGAGCATTCAGACACAAGCCTATGAACTTGTCTTTTCTGCTGGGCTCCTCATTAGCGACTTGCTTGTTTCGCTGGCAGGTCAAAAAGATAAAGGCAGAGATCTCAAATGAGGGCCCACGTGGTGGGCTGCGACCGTAGCTAACAGGCATGTGTCTTAAAGGTGTGGTGATGGCAGCGCTGCAGACTTTCAGTGTGCAGGCCGTGAGCCACCAAGCGGAAACACGACGTCGACTCGAAAAAAGGTTGGTGTGTTGTCCCTGCTGAACAGTCCGTGACTCACTTGTCATGTTGAAGAGAGGCATGTGTGTACTGTGTATTGGCAGAAACTCCCTGTGTTCCATTTAGCTACAAAGTATAGCTACCAAAGTGTATGT
>JAODUG010011196.1:0-20157 GCA_027564795.1 Aphredoderus sayanus | reverse complement strand
TAAAACCTTAGTGCTCAACACTTACAGTATAGTACATTCATTGTACTCACTGTAAGTCATATGATATAAACTGTCTGGTAGATGACCTTATTGTAGATGACCTTATTGTAGCAGGGGTAGCCATACCGTTGGCAGTAATAGTAGTGGCCAAATCATGACAGTAGGTGTATTATTTGGCAGTAACAGGAGTGGCTAGAGGAAAGAATGTGTAACATCAGCATACAATTCCTTTATTACAGAAGCAGCACAGACTCAAAAACTGTGAATAAAACCTGTATCCTGTGTTACTACATTTACTATTGAGTGGGAAACCAGACTTAGCTTAGGCACTTTTTTTGTCGTTTTAGTTTAATCGCACAAGAAACAAACAGCCACTTGTAGACTCAATATCTCTGTAGGCGGAAAGAGTAAAATCTGCTGCTGCAATTTAAGAACCCTACAGTATAATAAAAATAAATGTTGTGCCATGTTATCAAGGATTAAATTGAATATATTAAATCCTCACCGTCTGGTTTAAATGTTGACTCAGGATTGCAACATATACATACATCCGTACATAATCCCCTCTGATATTTGCTGTGCAGGGCCTGTGAAAGCAACTATCTTTGTGGCAATCCCATCTTGATTATTTCCCCTGAGAGGGTTCCATTATACAACCATATTATAAAATAATATAATTCTTCGTTTTGTCTTTTTAGAATGGAAATGAGAGGTGTGGCCCTGTCTTTTTGCCAGTTCCAGGGCAGATTAAAGAAATAATACTAAGATATAACAATGAATAATGTAAAAACACTTCCCTAATCCTTTTCAAACCAGAGCCTCTGTCATGGCAAGCGTTGCTATAGTGTTACCAAGGAAACGCAAGATATGTCTGGTATTGGCTTAGCTGTATCCAGGCAGCCAGACAATACCTGCCGCAGTCTCTTCCTGCTGCTTTGAGCAGAACAGACAGACGCATGTGTGGACACACACACACACACACTCACACACACACAGGAGGCTTTTAATACCCTGCAGTCATACAGTAGCCAACCTTGAATTCATAAACATTGGTTCTTACGTTGCCAATGTGCATAACACATCGTGACTGACATAGATCTGGATCTCTCGATAGGTTATGTTATGCTATGCTATGATGTACTGTATTTGTATTTCAGCTGGCTTTCTGGAACATTATTACCTAAAACCAACACAACCTGCAACAACATAACACATTGTAGTGAGTTAGTAGTAGTGAGGAAGGTAACAAGTAAAGAGGCTGTTCAATTTTGATGTTCACCAAGGCTATTTTTTCCCCAGCAGCCACACATAGAACAATTCTAGCTCACGTGTTATTATCGGTAGAGGCAAGTTCTGGGCTTGCTGTGTATTTAAAATGTTTCACATCAGTGGTTGATGCAGACTGTATTCCTATAACATTCCCTTTATAGAGAAAGGATTTGATTTCCACCAAGAATTGCTGGGAAGAAAAGCAATCACCGTTGACCTGTTTTCTCCAATGGAAAGTACATCACATAGAATACCATGAAATCTCGAAAACAAAATGTATAAAAAAGGCTATTACAAGTGTTCAGTGGCAGAAGTCCGGTGGAGAGTGGCTGATGAAAGCAATTTTACACCACCCACGCTCTCTCTAGGGTTCATGTACGCATAAATTCACGTTCACTGCATGAGTCATAGCCAAATGTTCGAGGTACAGCGAGTTGCACATGTGCACTCTCCTTTAGAGAACGTAAGTGAACCGCATTGTCCTAAAATTAGTTACTTATCTAGCTATTATTTGCTTCTGTGAACTATGAACGTGTAGCTGTAATGGTCATAAACAAACCATAAAGCCATACCATCTTATATGCCTGGCTACACCCGACTATTACTGTAACAAACGTTATAAGATTATAGTCTGGATATCCTGTTTGCATGAAGGACGAATCAGTGGCCAACGAGGGTTGCTAAGCGCGATTACTTTGAAGACTTGACATTCAAGTTGTTTCTAAATGTAGTTCCAAAAATAGCGGAGAAGGTAGAGCTAGATGAAATTATATAAACAGTTGTAGCGACGTGATTGGTTAAAGGCTGTTCTATAGTTTCAAATGTATCCCAAGGTGTACTCTATGCCCATTATGATGCCACAACTGGATCCAATCCCCAATGGAACGTGTCCAGATCCAATTCAAGTGAATTTTGGGTCTAGTTATCCCAGGCTGTTAGCTTTTTGCTTCTGCGTTTTAAGGAGTAAATGCTATAGCTAAACAAGGGCTCATTTGTTAAATGACTTGTGGTCTACTCACTGCTGCACTGTATATTATATGTTTGTCTACATTTTGTGTTTAATCGGGTGAATATTAAAAAGAATAACATTTTGCTGATTAAGTTTAAAGACTAATGTAAATCCAAATAACATTGTAATTTGCTAAGCATTTACCAATAATAAAGTCTTAATTTTTGACAGCAAATTGCAACCAGGTTCTTACTCTACAACTAGTCCAGCAGACGGCTGGGTTACATTCAACCAATCAGAAATTGTTGTCATCCCCATCAACTGAAATATTTAAATGGTTGCTTATGAACAGTTCATTACATTCAGTACATTTCTCCAGAGAAGCAGAGTGAAAGCAGGATGTGAAGCTCACAGGATTAGAATGGTCTTATTAACCAGACTGAGTCAATGACCATTTTATTCTAGCCTGAATGAAAACCATATGGACCCAGATGGATTCTGTCGGGATCAGATATAAATGTCAAGATGTTCCAGAAAAGTTTGGCTTTTCAACAACTCTTTGAGCTCAAAGCTTAAAGACAAAGACATAGGTCCAGGTCTCCAATTAATTATTTTAGGGTTGTTACATCATATATATATGGGAATACATAATAATTTTATGTTCGACAAAAGAGCTCACAGTGGTATATTGCAATATATACAGTATCAGGAGATTTCTTTTTATTTTGACATTAGACTTGAGAGTAGAAAATGCAAAGTACAGAACTTTTATAGCATGGGTCGATATTTCTTGCCTGCTGGGGAAACACATCGCAGCAGTGTTGGCCAACAATACGATTTTTAAGGCAGTGCAGTCAAAATAGATAAGTGCAAGGAAATGGTGCCGTCAGCCCAGAATACCGCTATGGCTGATGCTCACAGCGGGGAAAGAACATTGTTGATGATGGATAAACAGCTGAGGTTTTCAACTATGGGACACATCATTCACAGAAGACCCTAAGTCTGACATAAATATTCATACTGACGTAAATATTCATACTCCAGCACCACAATCAACTGGTGGATAGCTTACAAATAATAATAGTATGTAACTTTTAAAGATTTTTCTGTGGAACTTTTTAAGTTAAAGGGACGCCATGTTGTAGTGTCATAAAACTCCCAAATAATAACTCCAGCTGGGAAAACAGTGAATACTGTATATGTGATGATGTTGCTATTAAAACTATCTTCATACCAAAATAAAATATAACGCAGTTCTTAACTTCAGTTCGTTTGAATTTGAAGGTATTACAGGAAAATGGTTACTCAACTTATCATGACTGCACTTGAAGTTACTGTACCTGTGCCGTTTTTACTCCTTTGTATTTCTATGCAGTGGAGGGTCTGGTGTGGCACTGAAGAACTGCAGACAGAGACTGCAGTACTGAACACCACTACACTACATCACTAAGATGAGAACATTCTGAGATTCCAGCTGACAGCGAGAAATACCTTCTTGTTATATTTTTCTTTCCTTCTTTGTGAGCCAGTGGAGTTGCTCTCCCCAAGGCGTAGCAGGAATTATTAGGGGGAAGAGTGAAAATGAATCAGTAGCCCCCCCTCCACACTTTATTTATAGTTTGTTGTACTTGAATGTTTCCTGCAAAACTCAATTCAATTCAACTCAATTAATCTTGCCATGGAACATTAACATTCGATTTTCATCTGCAAGCAGCCTATGAGAGTGTATCTAACTGCTGTTCACGGGAATGACATATAGTTGTCCTGCAATCAACTGCAGGTGTTTTTACACTAACCCCCTCTGTGTGTTAAGTAAGTAAATGAGGCTCTAACACAGACACATCAGTCAGATAATGTCACAAGGCTCCTCACTAATATTAATTCTATTCCACTGGTCCAGTTAGACAAAAACTATTTATATATAAAAATGTTATATCTTTTTATTTTTATTTTCTATTAATGTCCTGCTACTAATGTTATTACTAACATTCATGTTAAATTAGTGTACGATTTCAGAAAATGCATGTGTTTATGATGAGATGAAAGACAATAAATGTTATGAAACCCATATTACCAACTATCTTATCTGGACCTCAACAAATACAGCAACGATTTGTCAGTGTCACTTATCGTGCTAAATGTGTGGGTGTGATGTTAGCATAAGCAGTTTTGGAGTTGCTGCAATGGTAATAGAAGACAGGGCATCTGGAAGACAAAAGGGAGTTGTTTTTTTCTTCTGTAATAGCTGTTTAAAAATAATTTATTTGTAGCTAATGTTGGTCACCAAGCAACTGAAGCAATCACACTAAATGTGCCAAATGGAAACCTCGGGATATATTCAACAATTGACTTTGGAGACAAATCTAAGCCACTTAATCTTCTCAACCCATTCTAAAGGATGCGTTTTTATGTAAAGGAATGTCTCTCAGCTGTTTAAGCTAGTTTAGCTTTATAGCACAAAGTCCCAAAGGATGGGGTGCAGTGAGTGTATCATAGCATAACAGAATGAGACCATGTGAAAATATGGTGGAACAGGAGGAGCCGAAAGCAAAATAAATATTTATATTATTGTTATAATATTGCGTAGCTAGGTACCATATCTAAAATAGAAACATAGATACAAACTTGGTTAAACAACGGGTGTGAACGTATAACGTGAGCATGTGTGCACGGGTACGTACAACACTTTGATCTCTACAGCTCCCTAGAGTTAAGCTCCTCTCTGCCAGATGCATGCGCTTGTCTGAGACAGAGCGAGAGAGACAGGGAGACAGAGAGAGAGAGCGAGAGAGAGAGAGAGAGAGAGAGACAGAGAGAGAGAGACAGAGGTGTAGGTGTAGAAGATGGATAGGAAGGAAAATGCGCCTTCCAAAATATTTTCCGCATGTTAGACGATGACCAAAGAGGCATGGTATGTTATTGAAACCATGTGCATGAGAACGGTCTCAGAAACTAGGAAATGAACACATCTCCAAAGATAACACGTAGATTAGAATGATCAGTTGTCTCATAAGGCAAGAAACAGTCTGCCAGTCTAGACCAAAGGCCAGACAATTATAGTGTTTATATACATACTCGTATTCACATATTTTTGTAATAATAGTGCACAGTATAGAAAGTGGTCAAGATGTTACAATCCCAGCCTGAACGGTCATGGGAGGTCAAGCCCTGGAGTTGGCCTACCTGTATGGCTCCGCCTTGCCCTTTGTTGAGCCTTGTAATTGTACTCATTATAAGATGCTTTAGATAAGAGCTGCTAAATTACCTAAATTGTAATGCCTTACTCTTAAATGCTGTTTGTACTGTATTTGGTACATGTCTTGATTTGTGTCTGGTTTTGTGAGTGACTGGCGTGCCTCTCTACTCCTCCTCCCTGCAGCAGTCATAGGTTCACATATTGTTTACCCCTCCCCTTACAGACACACACACACACACACACACACACATACAGTGAAATGTGGTGAAAATGTTTAGGTATATACACTGTATACAGTATATATAAAACTAAAACAATTGGGGAGTATACCTTGCTAGGTGAATGCTGGGTCTGCTGGAAGTAACAAAGCAAAACAACAAAAATCACAAATCATAACAAGCTAAAGTACACACAACACATAGTCCCCCTTCCCCACGCGTCTTTTTAAAGCGCGAGTGTGCTTTAAATATCCTCCAATCCGCTTCCAGTATGCGGTGCTTGCTGAGGAGAACCATCTGTGACAGAAGAATGTGGGCCTTGGAAAACTGGGAGTTCTTTTTTCCTGGAAAGGTTTTTATGACGGCTCGTGTTCTGCCAAACATTCTCCCTCCATGATTTACATTGCGTACTAGCGTTTCCCTCGCCTGTGGGCATTTATAGACATCTCTTTCTCTTATGCACATTTTGTTTAGTTTGCCCACAAAAAAGCACATTTTGCAGCTGCATATCTTTCAAACATATTACGCATATTTAAATTTGCTCTGACTTAAAATAGCTTGTATTGGCGGAGAATTAAAGAAACAGCAACGACGATTAAATAGCAGACTAATTACATTTTGATGTAATGTTTTTTTCTTAATCATTGACAAACTATGCTAAATTGGAGGAAACTAAAAGGAAACTTGACCCAAGTTTATAATGCTTTAAAAATACTGGTTTACGTAACTTCTCATATGTATATTTCAGCATTTTATTATTGCAGTGAGTGTCCCACTGTTTATTTAGGACACTACTGTTAGCAAGAATGCCATCTGCTCTATCATTGCCCTGGCACTGTGTGTGTATGTGTGTGGGTGTGTGTGTGTGTGTGGCTGATTTTATTCATTTGAATAATGTAAGCTATAAATACTGAAAGTGAAAATAACATTTTGAATTTCATTTAAAAATTAAACCTTTTCCAAACAGTTCCTAGTCGAATGGGTGCATTTAAATTCATCAATCTGGCAAACGTCCATTACAAACATGTTACCTTTTATCTTTCAAATCTGAATGTTTTATGTTAAAGATTTGCAAAGTCCAGTGTCCATGTCTGTTTGCCAAGAACTGCCTCCTCTGACAATTTGTGTGTGTTCACAGCGAATTTACGGCAAGCAGAGAACTGTTTGGAAATGTTTGCGAACGTTAACCTTTGTTTGCTAATTGGAACCTCTAGTACGTTGCTAGCCAACTACTTAGCTCGCTACTTTAGGCTAATAACACATTAAAAGGAAAGTGCTTAATACTGTTGGTTTAATGGTTATGATTGAGGTTTGCACTCACAAACAATGGAAGGGGCTTCCTAAACAGCCTGGTGGCCTCATTCATAATGGAAATGTTGAAGCACGTTCAATTATACACTCATGCGTCATATGGGGGAACAAGTCACACATCTATGTGACCAACTGTGAGGTCCTATTACCACCACACACTTTGGGCCAGTTTCTAGTCTTCATGTTGTGTTCTCTCAGATGTCTACACACACACACACACACACACACACACACACACACACACACACGCATGTAAGTGACTCGAAGGGATGCAAACAGCTGCTGGTCGAGCCCAGTGGACCGTGTAATTACCGTCATGTGTCCACTCGGCACACAAACGCAGATACGCCCGCGCGTTTTCATCTTGGTTGTCATAGCGAACCAGGGAACAGGAATTAGGAAAGCAGCGCGTGGGGGTTTATGGATGAGATACACAGATATTTACTAGTCACTGTGTTGCTTGCTGTCTTCCTAACTGACTCTCTGAGCCTGCGTGCATGTTTCAGAATATCTTCTATGGTAGGCCTATACACACACAAGCACAAACCAGTAGCGTCGCATGCATGTGTGTGTGTGTGTGTGTGTGTGTGTGTGTGTGTGTGTGCGTTATGTGGATGCATGAGATTTGCACTACGCCGGAGGATGTTTCTTCTACGACATTTGACCTCCCTGCCTCCACCACACATAGGCCGTCTCTCCCCCTCCCTGTGGCCCCATGGGACCTATTCACGAGGTCGCTTCAGCCGTGGCTGGCCAGTCACAGGGAAGTCTGGTATGGTGACCTGTTGACCTTTGGAAAAGCTTGCACCGCAAAGAATGAGATACAATTCTCCAAAATGACTATTCTATTGCTTTAGCTGCATTTTTACAGATACATTAAGTTATTGTAAGCTGTTGTAATATACCTTTTGCCAAATATCTCCTTGCACTCCGCTAGCTTACAGTTCTCTGTGCGTGCTGAAAACATAAACCGGTACTTCTACACACCCCTCACAAAAACAATGCCCTAAGCTGTGCAATGTGTTTCCAATGTGTTGCGTGGAGCTTCTGAAGGAGCACCCTATGGCATTGAAGGGGGAGGTGTTTTTGTTTTGATATGAGTTTGAAGTTCTTGAGAATGTCTAACTCTACCTTTAAATGTCTCAATGCATTTTTACAATAGCCGTGTAGTTTAATAGTATGTTGTAATTACAGTATATTTATCTACAGTATATGTACAGTATACTGTATATACAGTATATATGCATGTGAGTGTATCGGTCTAGTATACAATATGTCAGTATTGTGTACAGTACATAGGTGTACTATATCAACAGCTTTCATCCTGTTTCTCATGAGCAAGCTGGGCTATGTAGGTGCAGCGTTAGCTATAACTGACATTTATATCATAATATAAATCACAACAATGTCGATATGTAGCTTGGCAGGGTAATTTTCAGCAAGACTAGCCTATTATGGCCCAGGTAAAAGTGTGGTCTGAGTCTGGGTCTTATATGAATGTATGTTAATGTCTCAGAAAATTGGAATCGATTTGCAGAGAATCAGAAAATGTGTGTGTGTGTGTGTGTGTGTGTGTGTGTGTGTGTGTGTGTGTGTGTGTGTGTGTGTCTGACACACCATAATAATGAGAGGTTGAGTGGAATGAGCCCAACCCCCTACACATACAGTAGCCTATTTATGAATGTCATAATTTGCGTTACATACATATTGTTACCAGTGAATCAGTCTGATTCGAAAGCGCATATGTACAGTATGTCATTGTAAAGTAAAGAAAATTATATCTCTGGCATCTTCAGTAACTTTTCTATTTAGTTTATATTCTATACTATAATAGGTTAGATGAATAGGAAAACATTGTTATTTTATGGCAGTAGTTTTTTATGATAAAGTCAAGTCAAGTTTTATGTTATATGGTTAGTTTATGGTCATACAGATGTTATATGGTACAAGGGCCATATACTGTAGTTTGCGTAACATTTTATGTTATTTCTATTATTCACACTGTGCAATTTAATTGGAAACAGGCTATCCATTGAATATTTTTAGGAGCACAAGCTCTGCTGGCAGATATCAAAATAGATGTTATCCAGGTAAGGCTGTTTGAACACACAACCTTTGAACACATTGTAGAAATGCTTGGCTTCACAGTTTTGCACATTCACTGCTTTCAGAAAAAAAAACACAGATCCACAGTTGGAGTTGAGTGCCTTTCTCAAGCACATAATACACACAGGCACACAAACGCACACAAACACACACACATACTCATGCACACACAAACATACACACACTCATACACTACAACAAAGTTTTTTTTACTGTCAAAGCACAATATTAATATAAAGAATCTGACTTTGTGTGGAATGATAACACACATTTCACATGTAGTTGGACACCAGAATTAAGCAGACAAGAGGACAAATAAACAGGCAGGAGGAGCAGGATTAGTGACCGTGTTTGCTGTGGATCACACGGTAAAGACAAAGGAGTTTTGGGTGCAGCGTGAAGGGGCAAAGAGTGTTCTTCCAGCTGAGTTGGGGATTAGAGGCTGAGGGCAGCTAGTCTGACACAGGGAGCCTTTCACTGGGCCTCCCTGGCTGGGTCTCTAAAGCTGTACAAGTACACAAACAAACACGCACACGCACACACACACACACACACACACACACACATACACGTACACAAACGGACACGCACACACTGAGATGGGAGGGGTGGATTTCTCAGAGCAGTGGGACTTTAAGGCAACAAGCACCAGGCTGGAATGCAAAACCCTACTGTGGAGAATGGATTGGAATGCTGTGTAGGCTTTCTCTCCCTGTGTGTGTGTGTGTGTGTGTATGTGTGTGCACGCTTATATGCAAGACTGTGTTCATGCATCTGTATGTGTTCGACAAAGACTGCACTCATACTGCAACCTAATATGTTTGCTTTATGAATTAGAAAATACACTCGTTTTGACACTACTACACCCTTAGTGCTTCCCTATTGACAAAAAGAATATGGGCATTCATATTGCGCTGCTCTGCCTATGTGCGTGCGTGCATGTGTGTGCGCGTGTTTGCTTTTGCTTGTGTGCTTTCGATTCATCTTTGTCAATGTCACCAGTACAGCAGGCCAGGCCAGAGAGGCCATGCAGGCTGTTTCCCCTCCCCCACCGCCAAATTGTATACACAATCGCCTCCGTTTTTTCATATTTATTCATGGCGGCGCTACGATACTACTCAACCTTCTTAAGCGTTATCGGTGTGTAAGGAAATCCTTCCCGCTTATGATATGGTCGGTAGGATAAAGGCAGTACAGTATCCTACAAAACCAATGATGATGTCAGCGTGTTATTGACTCTCAGGTCTGAATGACTGAGCAGAGCGGAGGGGGCGTGGGGTGGAATTCATCTAGTGCAGGGGAGTGACTGGCCAGGCAGAAATGAGTGAGTATTGTGGTGTGGTGTGGGGGATGGGTGGGACCTTGCAGCCTTCGTTTCCGCAGACTTAATCCGCCCTGGTCGCTGTATAGCTCTTAAATAGTTTACAATAATCTCTCTCTCCCTTCTTGTGTATTAGTGGATCGTTCCATTTCCGTCGTGAGGTAGAGAAATGGACACTGCTCGCTGTTTTAGCAAACAGTATTTTCAGTTACAGTACACGGAGCTCTCGCATTGTGAAGGAACCGGGAGTAAAATTTCCTTTTAATGAAAATAGACGTTGTGGAACACAGCACACTTTACGACAGATGCTGCTGTCGTATTACGAACTGAGATTAATGATTGTAGTATTTGGAGTGTTGCTGTATACTGGGAAGTGTGTGGCTATATGAGCCATTGCGCACTCCATTTTGTTAACACACAAAGGACGTTGAAAGTACCCCACAGGCCAGACGATACAAACGACTGTAGACTAATCAGTTGTGTGTAATCTTGACTTTAAAATGGGTGAGATGATCAAATAGCTGGCGCCCACAGCATTCGAATGGTCTGTCACAGAAGACAAATTTAAGAAGAAAAAGGAAATTAATTACAGATTACGCAATGTGCTCGACAGGAAGTGCGTCTGTGTGTCTGCAAGACATCCATTAAGTTATAGCCTACCCTGCTGAAATGGGGGAAGTGAAAATATAAAATCATAAATAAATAAATAGAGAGTGGGTTTAAACTAAAATAATGTGTGTGTCTGTATACAATATACACCAACAATGTGATGTCTAATGCAGGTCTATTGACCTGCAGAGTGCAGGCCAGGTTGATCACCATAAAAAGTCACAAGCATACTAGTTGATTGAGTTGGTGGTTGGTCTGCATGGCATTGTTCACATTGTTTATAAGCCATGGTATTTTGTTCAAAAAGTAACTACAAAATAGCTTTTTGTGTTTGCCTTAAGAATATCTCTGTCATGTCTCACCTTTTTGACTAGAGTTTTTAAATGTTAGCATAGCGCATTGTTGTACATATACCCATCCGTCCTTCTCTTTTATCGACGTGATTAGGCAGCCTCATGGATATGTGTCTTGACCTAACATAGAGAAATTACAGATATCCAGTCTAAACCGTAACTATACTACGCCATACAGTACAGTAAATAGCGGCTAATTAAAGAGCATTACCGGAGCATGCCAAAACACGCACATCGAACTTTATCATTGTCTCTATCTCTCCCTTGCTGAATAATTTAATCACCAATCCGCGGAAACCGACCACTGTATCCCGCTCGCGGTGTGTGTGGAGGTTAAATTATAGCCCGGTAGGAGAGCACAGACATTACGGTGTGAGTGAGTGTTCATAAAGATAGACGCCGGAGTGGTGCTTTGTTAGGACCCTGTGATTGTCAGAGGTCTATGTAGGCCAAAGGTGAAATGAAATATTACATCTCCTCTGAGGTGGGCATTGTGTAATATCCTTGTGCTGGAGGTGGTGTGCGCGCGCGCGCGCGTGTGTGTGTGTGTGTGTGTGCGCGCGCGCTTGTATGGAAGGGTGGGGGAGGGGTGGAGGATGGGGGGAGGTGTTGACAAAGACAGAAGCGAGGCGAGAGGGAGGAACAGCGAGCGACAGAAAACAGGAAAGGAGAGAAGGGGGTTGGGTCTCTAAAAGAGACGGGAACAGAGAACAGAGGGTATAGTGGGTTGGGGGAAGGGCATCCTGGAGAATTTACAGTAGTATGCAGGAGGCACGGAGGCGAAACAGAGGCATCCGGCTGTGTGTGACTGAAAGGGGGGGGGGGGTCACGGGGTCAATGCAAAGAGGCAATCGTGGCGAGGGGGGGTGGGGGAGGGGGCTTAGCAGGCATGACAGGCGATGAGTAGGCTGGTAATCAATCGCCGCCTTTGTGCATGTGCAACGGCCTAAGGAGGCGTCCGCGGGAGGTGTGTGTGTGCACGTGCGCGTGTGCGTGTGTGTGTGTGCGTGTTGTCAACCACTATATTCAGGATGGGTGGGGGGTGGGGTGGCAGTGGAAGTAGAGGCTGGGAGAGGGGGAGGTGCTGACTGTTTACTGTTGTTGTCAGACAGCTACAGCTCAGGGTCAAATGCGGCTTGTGTTAAGCAAAGGGGGCGGGGCCAGGCAGAGGCACACGGGGCATTTTTGTTGACGTGGAACAGGGCTGGTGTAATGCTCCTGCTGGGGAGCAGCACGTTAGCTGGGCCACTCAGCCTCCTGAGGTGGCCTTGAAGACATCATTATCCATTACTATATGGGCATTTAGCAGACTCTTGTATCCTAAGTGACTTACAGAGTGTACAGTTACAAGTATAAAGGAGCAGATAGGGGTTAGGTATCTTGCTCAGGGATGCTTTAACAGGAAGGCCAATGCGGACAAATATTTATAAAATGATATCTGCCTTATCCCTTCCACTTCTTTTCATGTATAATGAGGCAATGAGAAGGAATGTTCCTTTAAAATGTTAGGGCTTAAATAAGAGTATGTTTCAACCAATCATAGACAGATGGATCACATGACCCAGATAGCCAATCGCTATAGATAGATTTGGAGGGGTATCAAAATGTCCCTCCAAAAACCCATGGTGACGTCACACACATATAATGTACGAGCCAAGAAAAAAAAAGAAAACTCAATAGACAACAGACCAGGATGTATCACCATCACATGGTATGTTCCAGTGTCACATGGTTTAAATATGAGAAATAATATGATTATAGGTAATGATAATATATTATACCATTAATTGTGTGTAGAGAATTCTAGTCAAAATGCATTCACAGACAATTTCATGGAAAGTTAATCTTGTTTGAGCAGACCTCAGTGGCTGACCTTATAATGATTGGGAAGGAAGACAATATAACAGGTGCTAGAGAGAGACATGCTGTTAGCAGGTAGGACTGATCACAAAACACTTAATGGAATTTGATGGAAGTCTTTAATCTAGTCTTGCTGCATTCCTGCTTTTGTAAACAGTACAATGACGCACAGACATACACCCAATCGCACATTGTGTGATAGTAATTTATACGTTTTGGTTATTGTTAGAGATGCACCGATTGCGAAATTCGGGACGTTACTGATGCCGATGTTTAAAAATAACAAATTGGCTTCTCTAGTTTTGCGATGGTTAATATTAAATATATAATTGATAATGTCAATGCAAAAATGTATATGAGTTCAAGTAAAATAATGAATATTATTAAAATTGCTTAATTGTGGTGTAAGAGGTGGTCATTCCCCAGTGAATGCAGCAGCAGTATGCATACTGTATGTTGTGGAGTCCTAATAATTGTATGCATTGTTATGGTTATTAGGCTTTCATCGTGACTGACATTTCCACCTACAAGTAGCTAAGCCGATACCGCTGCCTCTAGCCTCATTTGCAAGCCTAGATATAACTCGTATTATATCCACCGTTAAAAGAAGCAACGTTTTTAAATGTTACAAGGAGTGACAGGGCATAATGTGCTCCTCCTAGCCATGTTCTGCCATGTTGAGGGAGTACACTCACTGTGTATAGTATCTGTAAAAAAAAAAAAACCTTCCTCCGGATTTATGTCACTGCCACACTGAGGCTGTGTGTGTGTGTGTGTGTGTCTGTGCCCTTATGTTTATAACTCCTGTATGCTCACATATGGTCATATTTTTCTAATACACTATGGCAGTTGGACTGTGCATTGTGGCATGTCATTACTTGTGAAGAGAGATCATGTCTTTTACAGTACAAACAAAATACTGTAAACTACATTAACATTGAATACAGCAGTCACATTACTGGCCAGTGACTGAGACCTCCTAACAATTCATTTAAATGTAGGCTACTTTATTCACCAAATACATTTATATGAGCAATTTATCTGGAGTTGGTTGCCTATATCAACGGTATATGTAAACATAAGCCACAAGAAACAAACATTTGGGAAGTTGCATATTCCTTGTATATCACTGAAATGTATTCACTTGCCCAAAAATCTATTTTAATCTAAAGGAGTTTGAATGTTTTAAAGTAAACAGACCTCAAACATTTAAGAAGGCTAGTTGTATTTACATGTGTGAAGCCACCATGTTATACCAGCGACCTATTTGTTATTGGATTTTTTTTAGTCGTTACAGCAGACCCAAGCCTACTCCTTTTCATACTGCGACATCCATTTGATGTTTGTGACTGGGGTGTCTTTCTTTCAGCTATGAGATCTGCAGAGAGAATTGCCCAGGACTGCCTCATTTTCGCGTGGCGGGTCAGCTCCTCTGTGTTTCAGTCTGAAGCCGTTGGCTGCTACTGAACCGTTTGGCTCTTTCTCTACTAGCGACCAACCTTACAATCTATACCAATTGCTCATCCAGGCCATTTTAAAGGGGATTTCATAATCCATACGCCCTTGTTTTCACACCACAACGATCATTTGGGAGTTTACGCTGCAGATTGTCGGATCGGGAGGCCGTTATAACGTCTTTTAGAGGTTAAATTAGAGGTAGAAAACAACGGTGGAAGAGGAGATTCCATATTAGGAGCACAGAGGAGAAGGTACCCCTTGTGTGATTTGGAGCCTTCGGTAAGTGTTTTATTACATTTCTACATTATAAATGCGATTATAAATTGTATATCCGCGTGTATAAATGACCAAGTAGCGTATATTGATCGTCTGGGCCGCGTGTGTGGTTGTTTTGGACGTTTATTTTGATGTTTTCTCAGGGGGTGGGGGATGGGCAGTGTCAGAGCGTGAGTGCGCGCGCACACAACGCACGAATACGTGTATGCGCGTGGCAGTAAGCATGTGTGGCGTGTGCGAGAGCTTGTTCTACCTTTCTTTACTTTCACTGATATTCCGTGGAATTATTTTGACTCGCCATTATTTTCTAACTTAAGTGTAACAGGTTTATTTGGAATATTTTGTGCAATTGTTATTTTTTACAAAGTATATTGTTCTCTATAACGTTAAAGTGCTAAGCTCGCAGCGCCAATTGTAACGTACTCATTGAGTCATGTGTGTGTTTAAAGTTAACTTGGTAGACAAATAAGTGTCACAACTTAAATCAAAGCCTGGCAATGTTCCATGCAGCTGGGGTTGTTGGAGCCACGAGTATGGGGGAGGGGCACACGCATGAAGGGTCACTTGCCAACCTTGTGGAAATCAATTCATTGACACAATGTACCAGTTAACATACAGTGATATATGTAGAAGTACACACTCTGGACCAGCAGTATGGTAAAGGTGTATATGTGTGATTTATAAATGTTATTTTTAAACTCATCTCAACATCTAATGAGAAGGTGGGAGCAAGTTTTAGGTTTATTGACATAATTAAGAAGGTTTAATAAGATGCTCATTGTACCCTTTTAAAATGGATTTTCAATTCTATCAGCTCTTTTCACACAGCTCCCAAGATTTCCTGTTTATCCTGTTGTTTCTCACATGTTGTTGTGTGCTTTGTCTGTGTGGTGTCACCATACATGCATTTCAACAAAGGTTGTAGGTTTGTTTCAGGGTTTCATATTACTATGTAACCTGCCTTCTTTTTCTTTTTGTGACAGTATGTACGAATGGCAGAATAGAAGAATATAACTTTTTGTTGCCTGGCGTACAGGTTTGTTTATGCTGTTATGCTGGTTTTTTTTAACAAGGGGGTAATGCTGATTTGTTTTACTCATTGGACTTCCAAAGAAGGCAACATTAGCAACAGGGAAACCCAAGATTGTACTATCTCACCCATGGCACACATGTTCGCCTTGTTATATGTTAAAATACAGCACAAAATACAGAATTCGTTCAGTTGTGTTGTTCTGATTTGTATTTAACAAAGTGATGATGCAGCTAACTATTATGAAAGTGGGCTAGTTCTGCATACTAGTTCAACAGGCATCACTGCGATTTGATACACAATTAATTCTGATTAACAGCTTTATTCATAGCCTGCCTATGCAGAAATACCCTTGGCTAGAACAGGGGAGTTCTTTAGAATTATGTTAACATCTGTAATCCTGGTAGGCTAGATATAACAAAAACATTGCTTTTGGTAATCCTAATAATGGATAAAAGGACCAAACTATGGATGTGACAGTACATTTATATTGTTTTGGGTGATGTGGTATTAGGTCATTGATGGTGTGAATGTTGAAATTGGCAAACCAGACTTGATTTTATTTATGCTTATAAATGCAAGCCTAATATCTGTCTTAAGGTGGCTTACACAGTGTGACATCAGCTGTCGTATAAGATCGCTGCTTGTGACATTTCAAGAATGCCATGGCAGATGATGGTAGAGTGATATTTGCTTTTCTTGATACATCAGATACATGGCAATGCCAGTAAGATCTTGACAACAATCTTCTTAAACCGATCACATGACATCACCCAGCAGTGGTTGTTGATTAGACGTGCGTCGTAGTAGCAGCTATATTGCAGGACATTGATTTAAAAAAAAAAAAAAAAAAACACCAACAATAGGATGCTGCCCAAAATGTGTTTTTTTTGTTACAGAGGCCCTAAGCCATTAGCCAGGTTTAACCCAAAATGTACTTTATGACTAGGGTTTGGACATGCTCTATTGGGGAGTTTTTGCAGTCTTTGCAGTCCAAATTAGCATTGTGTTGTGTTAAAAAGTATTAGAGCAGTCTTTAACCAATCTTTGTATTGCTTCATCTAGCTCTACCACCATTTTGAAACGAAGGCTTGACTTCATCGTCATTACACGTAGTCACACCCACTTGTTGCTAATTGGTGTGTCATCCAGAGTGGCTGTGAGATGGCTAATGTGAACAAACTTTAGCTGAGAGCAATATTGAATTGCTTTTGGAAATTGCTAAACGCTAACACTTAAAATTTGTTTATCAAAGATTTTTCTGGTATATTTTGTTGGTCATTTGACGTGACAAAAAAATTTAACGTGTCAAAAGCTTTTAAAAATTCTACAAGATTAGTCGCACTCAACTCAGAAATGTCTGGCTTGCAAACAGGTTATCTTAAAAATATATATTTTGCCCTTGCATCCCAAACAACAGTTCTCAGTGTACCCTGGAGATATATTTTTACATTAATTCTGCAATCTGTGGCCTGTTTTCAGAATAACCTGGATAAAGAAGTATCCCAGTTGTGGATAACATAGCTGGAATTAGCTTAGTTATTTTTTGGTTTCCAAACCATCATTGTAATTAATAATAATTAATAAAGTACAATGTTATACTGTTTGTGTGGATGAGATCTAAATTATGTCATAGTTTTGATCTGAACTAGACTGTACTGTGCAGTGTACAATATTATTATTATTTTTTTAATTCCCCAGTGCTCAGAAATATGATGCTGACAATATTGTTTGCTAATACAGACATTGTTCCTTTTGTCTCGATCTCGGGCCAAGTTAAACTGTAACCTCGAATATGGGTTGTCATAGACTGGGATGCAGAATTTCGTTATGAGCTGAGCTGAATAATCATATGGCCTTTTTATTAGATCTTGAGGGATGAGGACTAGTACAGTTATGTACAATGGCTCGTCATTTTTGTAGATTAATAAGAGTGGGGGATGGAAGGCCGTGATCACAGAACAAAACAGAAGGAAGAAGGACTAGTAAAATGCTATTGGATTTCCTGTTTTGAATTAGTCATCTGCAGACTATCTGCAAAGGTCAACATAATGTGGGTATGCTGGTTTTTGCTTCAGAATGAGAGGCAGTAAATGAGTGATTCATTCAAATCACTCAAATCTTTCAGATAGTTTGAAAAGAAATGTAGGGTGTTTCTACTTGGCTACATGTGTTTTGTTTCTATGCTACAGCTCGCTAGAGCAAGGTCTGCCAAATTCTTTATATATTTATTTTTTGACAAACCAGCAGCCGCCCTGAAAAATGTCAATCTTCAATAGTTGCGATTTGATTGTTTACACACTATAACCTTTGTTCCGGAATGTGTGCAGTCCAACTTTTCTGCGATCACACTGTACTCGCTGTGACCGATAGCAGCAGCCTTTGACACACTTCTCCTAGTTTGGCGTAAACCTGGCAGAGTGCAAACAGTCAGTCATTGTTTCATACAAGTTTGTCAAGTGTGAAACGTTTGGCTGGAGTGCTGCCCAAACAAATGAGGCACATGGCTGGTGTAGAAACACTGTTTTCTGCCACAGTACAAAAGTAGACTAGACTTCTGATGTGTTATCCTGCATATCAGCTTGTTCAGCTGCCTTCCCTTGTCACATGATGATGTCACAAGAGTGCAGGGATGCTCTCCTGCTGATATTAAATGGTGATTTAATATCATTAGGTGAGAATAGACGGTGCAGATGATCATTTCGAAACGATGCATCTACACAAGAGTTATTCTATTACGAGTCTGCAGTACAAAATACACATTGAGAAAAAGTTTAGATGATTCAGGCTTGTTTTTAGAAAAGAAATGGTTGGGGAGGTGCTAGTATTTGCACACAAACACACACTCTTGAGTTGACAGCCATCACATGGTGTGTGGTGTGACCTCAAGGGTCAAGTTCAACACTCTGAAGAATGCCTCGGCGCCCCCCCCCCCTCCCCCTCACTTTCACTCACCACCAAGCTTTGAAGTTTATGAGCCTTCAGCCATTCTCCCTCTTCTTGCTGTGCAGAAACAGATTGCAGGTTAAGCCCTAAAATAGATCAGCTTGCCAGTGGGCGGCATTGCAGGTATTTTTGTGTTCCCCCGACCAGCACAACTGGGGCTCAGGCCCTTACTATGGATGCTGACATGCGTTGTAACATTCCCAGGGAATTTCAGTGGCATGGCTGTCATGGTATACATTCAGTGATGGCACACACAAATATTACTGCAAAGACATCGGAAGACGTTTGTTATTTCTTCCTATTTTACCCATATTTTCAAATGTCCTGTATAATAATCCTAGTAAATGTGACTCTGTGTTTAAAAAAAAAAAAAAAAAAAAAAAGGGGGTTTCCCGATTCCCACAAAGCACCAAATTCCATACACCAACCAGGCGGGAGCACACTACTGGTTTCCCTGCCTGCAGGATGGTGTATTTTGGTCTTCTTTCGGTTCTTTCTATGTGCCCTGTAACCTTTTCTCACGCATTTCTAAAACATCATCCAATATGGACCTGGTATCTGAAACAGTGGGGTTTAACTGATCATGACATTTTCAACAGTGTACTTTGTACTTGATGTATTTCTATTGTGTTGTCAAAATGTGGCTGTTCTTTTGGAAAATGCATAAAAAAAAAAACAACTTTTATTTTTGTATATTACAGTCAACAAGGCTGACACTTGGCTTCTTCTGACGCAAGTCGCCCCTTGAGAAAGCATTTGATTTAGGCTAGTATTTACAAGGCAGCATGTCCTGGGAGGCTTCTATCCGAGGCTTAGCTAGTGTACTTAATGAGAAAGTGAAAGCTGAGGACTGTTTAGCTCCCTCTAAAATGTCATGGGATCATTGCATTGATGCAGTGGGATTACTATCAGAAGGGAAACCAACTCCTGCCTTTAACCCTCTCGCTGTCCTAAAGCATTTCAGCAGACTACCAGCAGAGGGAGTCAACTGCGGAATGTGCAAGTGCACTGGGTCATTTTGACCCATAGGACAGCGGGAGGGTTAAAATAGTAGTGTGTTTAATCTGTAATGGGTTAAATCTGAAGGACCTAAGCCTTGGTTAGACTTGTTCCATTTAGCCTTGGAGCCGGCTAGGTTGACGCTGATTTTGTCTCAGTCTCTGCCGTCCATTAGCACTATGTCACATTAGCTAGTGAACGTCTGATACATATCCATGTAAGCTCGACAACACATCAGGAAGTGGGGAGTAGATTT
>JAODUG010011177.1:0-25284 GCA_027564795.1 Aphredoderus sayanus | reverse complement strand
TGTGTGTGTGTGTGTGTGTGTGTGTGTGTGTGTGTGTGTGTGTGTGAGAGAGAGAGAGAGAGAGAGAGAGAGAGTGAGAGAGAGAGAGAGAGAGAGGTAATTTCTGTGGTGGCAATGTGTGTATTTATGTCTGTATTATAGGCATGCTATAGTGGTTGTGCTCACCGATATGTGTGTGTGTGTGTGTGTGCGCACGAGTGTGTGTATTTGAATATACAGTGTGTGCGTATGTACCTGTGTGTGTCTGAGCTTGTGGTACAAAGAGAGGGAGCGTACTGTATAAAAATGCAGAATGTGTACTTGTTTTGAATGGGCTCAGGATTTGGAGATTCCAGTCCTTGCTTTTCACAGCATTAGCTCCAGCATGCAGCCCGAAAGTCTGCAGCATTCCAGGATTCGCTCCACACATTTGCTTTGATGTAAATTATTTGAAAAAGGCTAAACACTTGTTAATTGTGTGTGTCATTTTGTTGTCTTTATGTTGCTATTTGTTAAACAGTTGTTTTATCGTTTACATATCATCGTTGCTCCATTCTCTTAAAAAAAAATCTGAATCCTCAAAATTTAAATTGTCTCCGGTCTGACAAACCAACGCACGCAAGATAAAGGCTCCGGCAGGCAATTACTGTAAGCGCGCTCTCCAAAGAGTCGAACGGGGACGCGCATCCCCGCCAGGCAGCAGCAGCCGCTATATCCTATGACACACAGCATCCCGACTTCACTCGCTCCAGAGATCACACGACTGCGCGGCAGCTGCTGTGAACTGATTATCAAACTCCACAGGATAGCCACGATGACAGACGTTAATTCCCCTAACGGAACTTGACTATTTTCATGGGCAATGCAGAGCGTATTTTTAAACTTTTTATTTAAAGGATGTGACTGATTCCATTACATTTTCCGCGCAATGTACAAAATGCATATTCGCATCAGGATCTACAATTTGACTATGACGTGACGGATTACATATTCTGTGACAAAATGATAAATCCAACGTGGAGCTGTAGCCAACACTTATATTGCAAGGTTCAATATTTCGACGCATAACCTGCACGTTTTCTGCCAAACAAGGAGTAGACCAACGAACATCAACTTGACCCCATAAACGTGCTTGTTGAGAAAATAAAGGCTTTAGATCAAGGGAAAACATACTGTGAGAGTCAGCAGCATCGTGGAGGTAACGGCTCCTCCCGAGTGATGGTACTGGGATCCCCGGACTTGGGAGTGACATCGTTGCTCCTACCCTGGAACTTTACCCCGTCTCTCAGGACTTGAGAGGAGATGAGAGTCGCGTTCTACCACCTCTTGTCCGGCTGCTTGTGCCTGATACGCACCGCTGCTGAGGTGAGGCAGATAGGAGATATTTGTGTGTGATGTGTTCATTTGAAATTATGTGATCTGAAAATTACTACATTCAAATGAGGGAAGTACAATAATGCTGCGTAATGACGCACAGATGCCCTTAATACCTAAATGTTGTCTCTCCCTCAGGAGTCTCCTCTACCACGGGAGCTGCTGGAGCGACTGTCCCACAGCGAGATCCGAAGCATTAGCGACCTCCAGCGGCTACTCGAGATAGACTCCGTAGGTAAAGCGCTTCGTTACAGACATACAGCTCTCTCGTCCGTCTTAACGTTAGGCTACAATTGCTACTCAAACTAGGTTAACTGACTTCAAAAAGTGTAGGCCTATTAATGTCTGATATTACATTTAAACTCTTTCTCCTTATGTCAAATAAATGTGAATTTATGGCGTAATTATGCACGACTTCTCCACTCCGCTGTAACAACAGTAACTGAACTAGCGGTCCCTGGGTCAGTGCACAGGGAAAGGATACTTTCTGACAGATTTTTTTCAGTCGCGTCAGCGGCTGTTGCTAGGAGACCATCGAACTTTCCTGCTGCTCTTGCTCCTATAACCTACTACGTCCATGTGCTCCCGGCGGCGACAACCACAAACCCAGTGAACTGCGCAAGTAGCGCAGTCCAAGTTTACATTACCGTCAATAGATTAATTTGAGAGCCAGTCCCGATGAGACACTAACATATCATTTTAGCCTATTCGTCAAGCTTTGAGACAAATGCCAACTGATCAAAACACCACCGTTTTATAAAGATGCACAGCAGGCTATACCGGTAATAGGCATAGTAATAATAATAGGCCTATATATTGCATTCATGGGCGTTGTGGTAAAGTCCGACCAGATCGTCAGGGAAGACAATCGCTATGCAACATACATGCATGCATTGCATCACAGTTATCTAAACCTACCCCCGAAACAAAAAACCTTGATTCATTTTTCACTGTTGTGCCACCATTAATTCTCGTGCCATTGAGATGCAAATAGGAGTGTGATGCCGCCCCCCACCACCCCCCACTTCCCCTTCCACACATATCGGAGGGGGTCAAGTGGCTCAGTTCATTATGCTGTTGTCATGCTGCCCATTATTGGGTCGCTCCAGGGCTGCTGTGTTGCTATGTATAATTCATGCTGAAATTCCTGCATGTCAGGGATAGACACACACACACACACACGCACACACACAACCACACACACACACACACACACACACACACACAGGAAATACTGAGAGAAAGACAGCATGAAGGACTTTGTTGTCCTTAAGAAGCACATTGTGTATTGACACAAACATAGCAGGCAGTTCCTGTACACATACAGTGTAGGCCAATGGCCAGTGTGGAACACACACACACACACACACACACACACACACACATGCAAACTACAAATTGTGAAGCTTGGGTGTTGGGATAATCCAATTTAAACACTTCTCCCAAGATTGGCTCTCGTATTTGTGAATGAAATGCTCTCTCTCTCTCTCTCTCTCTCTCTCGCACAAGCACACGCACACTCACACACACACACACACACACATCCTACATGTGGTTTTCCAGTGGAAAACCACATGTTTTAGGGGATGAATGACCTCTTCAGTCTGCTGTCTTTTGACCAAATACACATAGAGTAGAGGATACAATCCCCACCTACTGCCTACTGTTGGTAACAGCAGTACATCTGTTAACCCTCATGATGTCCTCCTAGTCAAACTGACCCTAATCACTAGCTTTTTGTGGCAGATAGAAGGCCACTAGCTTACACACATATGATGTGCACTGCTGGAACAACGTGTGAGTTTGAAACCCAAGGACAATTAGAGGGGTAAAAGACACGAAAAACCAACACAAATACATAAAGAAATAATTAATTAATAAATAAATACACACAGCAATGACAATGAAAACACACACAAAATCATACATAATCAGATGACGCCCTCTGGTGGCATAACTCGAGATAATTAAGGGCAACAGAAGGGTTAACTCATTCTTAACAGTTCACGTGGCACCTTTTAAATAAAGAAATCTGGGCAGAAATGTGAAATAGTGCAGGGGAACAAGCCCTGGGCTGGGAAAGATGATGTCTGACGTCTGTATGTGTGTGTTGTTTTGTCTCTGTTCAGAGAATGAGGTGATGGAAGAGACCAAACACAGATACCACAAGGACTTCTCTCATAGCTTCTCAGAGCAGAAGAGTACACACACACTCACCAGGCAACGGAGGAGCACCTGTAAGACACACACACTCACATATTCTCTCTCTTTCTCTCTCACTCACTCTCTCTCTGTCTCTCTCTCTCTCTCTTTCTCTCTCTCTCTCTCACACACTCTCTCTCTCTCTCTCTCTCTCTCTCTCTCTCTCTGTCTCTCTCTCATTTATTCTCCTTAAACCCTCAGCACACCATGGGTCCTTTGTTAAAACACACACATTTACCTTGTTGAAAGATGCCAGGCCAACAGAGAAACTATAGCAACTTAGTACATGGACCCCATTGACCAACCAGACCAACACCTAGCACACAAGGTGCAGGATTGAACCCTCCCGCTGTCCCCCGGGTCAAACTGACCCAACGCACTACCTTGCCGCGCCAGCAGAAGGCTGCCGAACGGCACCGCGGACATATGAGGTGCCCGCGGTCGGTCGCCACCTGCTGGCGCGGCAAGGTAGTGCGTTTGAAACCCGAGGACAGCGGGGGGAGGGTTAGGTGCTATCCAAGCCCTTTTGACCCCTCCCCCCCGCGCCCCAGTGTTGGAGGAGGCGTCGCCGGCGGCGTGTGAGGCGAGGGCGGCGGTCTACGAGATCCCCAGGAGCCAGGTGGACGACTCCTCGGCCAACTTCCTCCTGTGGCCCGCGTGCGTGGAGGTGAAGCGCTGCACGGGCTGCTGCAACACCAGCCACATGCGCTGCCAGCCGGCGCGCACGCACTACCGCACCGTCAAGGTAGGACAGGGAACGCACGCACACACACACACACACAGTATATGAACTACACTGTATGTGAGCCTGGATCAAGCAATACAAATAATAACGTGGACAATGATGTTAAGAGTTATTAGGCCAAGATGTAACGCTATTGGACTGATAGAGATTAGGCCATGACACATACATCTTTAAATCACACGCACACGCACTTTCTGCAGCTAGACACTTTGTAGTTACCAGAAACAATTACTCTAGTATACGTTGGCTCACACTCATACCCACATTCTCCCCTGCATTTTCTTGCACACATTTCTTTGTGTGTGTGAACGTGTGTGTGTGTGTGTGTGGGGGGGGGTGTAGCGGACTAGCCCAATAGCTTCTTTATGAACTGTGCCAGAGCTGGCATTGGGACTCATTAAATCCAATGGTTCACAGGCACATTATGCCAACTTAGATCCTGCTTATCCATTCTTGGCAAACTGGCAAGTTATTGTTCTGTTTCAGCTGTCACAGGAAGCTTGGCAGTAGAAAGCAGACAATGTGTTTTTACCCTTGAGGGTTTGAAAAACACTGCCAAATAAACAGACGCCAGTGTTAATGTGTTGCGCTGTAGTTTATTTCCTCAGCTTAACATTCCCTGCCAGGTGTCTTCGTCTCTGACCACATGGCTTCAGTTAAACCCCTGAAGTGGTGTTGTGTGGTGTTTTGACACCTAAAGTTGTACAGGGCTTAAATGGACTGTGTGTGTACAGAGGTGAGGGAAAGAGAGGTGGGTAGAGGTGGATTTGAGGGACAGGTCCAAAGGCCATTGTACGAGAGGGGGGCGAGACCCCCTCATTAAAAAGAAATATTCGTTTGGACCCGTCCCCCACACTTTTACCAAGACTGATGTGTACTTCACCACATCAGTCTATCCACTCAGCGTTCTATTCAGTGTTCTCTCTCTCTCAGGTGGCCAAGGTGGAGTATGTGCGCAGGCGGCCCAAACTGCGAGAGGTGCAGGTGCGGTTGGAGGAACACCTGGAGTGCATGTGCACCACCAAACATCACATCAGCCAACACTCTGACACAGACAACGGTCAGTTTACAGCCCTGTGTATGTGTGCGTGTGTGTGCGTGTGTGTGTGTGTGCGTGCGTGTGCGTGCGTGTGCGTGTTTGACAGCCCATTACCCATTGTGAATGGCCCTCCTGTCTGAATGTGTCACACTGATTACAGCTGATAACAGATCTGAGGTATTTGCTCACATTAAACCCAGAGGACAGCTACAATATACAGTACACTCTGAACTGCCCCACACAGATGAACACATGCACACACATTAATTACTGTGAGGTGCAGCAATCCACCTTTTCATCACTTTGCTCCCGGTGGCAAAACGTCTTTTTGGTCTTTATAATTTATAATTCTGTCAAATGTTAGGACATGAATACTGGTTACCTAGGCCACCAATCATCATAAGATAACTATAATTGTCTGTCACAAGCACTGTAACATAAATGCTCCTTGTTAGTACACACAGCATAACGGGGAGCTGTATTGCATTCACTTTTCCTCTCTCTCTCTCTTTACAGGCATCAGGTAAAGTAAGGCAGATGGATGGATTGATAGTTAACTTCTTCCTGTGTTTCACGTATGACTGAAGGTGTACAGTTACTTTTTCTGGCATTGCATCTTTTTCAAATGCAGTGCAATAAGCATCCTGTTCTTTATAGTATTTGGCCGGGAATATTTTTTTAAAGAACATAACAAAAATTAAACATCTTTGAAATATGAACAGCAGTCAGGTGCTTTACAGTTTGGAATAATTCTTTAGTGGAAAAAAATCCTTAGTTGTGATTGGACAATTGGCGCTGGCCGAAGTTTGTTGGATGCTGGGACATTGGTGAAATGGCGGAGTACACACTGCTCTACAATTTTGGATTATAAACCACTTGGAAGATTATTTATATGGACAATGACTGCGATTATGCTTTGTACATAAAGATGTGCTTTTTCACTTCCAACTGCACACACACACACACACACACACACACACACACACACACACACACATGCATACTCTTATTTTTGTAACCTGTTTCTTAACATCGATTTCTATCTTTGACATATTATCTGTGTAACGGATAGAGAAGATGCTTTGTAAATGTAACTGATACTAATAAACTATTTATATCTAAACTGGATTGTAAGGTTTTCTTTTGCTGCTCTACTTCCAGTCTGTTTCCCAGCAAACTCTGGTATGGTTCAATGCAGGTGCGAACCGAATCTGACTATGAATAATAAAACCACACATCCCATTCACAAATAATTAACCTCAGGTGTGGGGTAAGCATACCAAGTTTTTGTGAATGTAATGTGCACACACACATGCACACATAAACACGCACACAGTTCACGCTAAAATACCATCACGTACTATATCATGTAAGTGATACATGATCAATAGCAAAGAAAACATGCCCTGGAAAAACAAGTATATTCCAGTGTTGTTAAGGTTACTCTGACAGAGAAAGTTACAATTTCGTAGTGGCTGTTGCTTCTCTTTACTCCCCCTATTACCGAGCTCCTAGGCCTTTACTGAGATATACCCCTCCCCTACGACTTCCCACACTTTCCTGGACAGTATTGTTTCAAACATACACAGTTTCCACAAAATATCAACAGCAGCTACAGCAATTCTTCATGTTCTGGTCCTGACCATAAGTGCTGTGTCATTACTGCATTTTCTACAGAGAAAACAGTGTCGGGAAGAGCAGACAGGGAAACAGAAGGCAGATTGTACTTTTTTTTATGGCTTGCTCGTTATGTTAGTACAATCCAAAACCAAAGCCACTGGGCCTAATCCCATGTCCAAGCTTCTCCAGAACTCAAAGAGCTCCCCAAAAACCTGCTGTCTCAACTAATAAGCGTTGTTCCTCATGTTTGACTCTCTGAAACAGCTCTAGCCTACTTCATATGTCAAGTGCTAATTAGCACATGGCTCACTAAGCATCAGAGCTAACTGCATTCACAATAAACAGAGGATAAATAAATCAGGTGAGGCAGACAGAGGGAGCCACTTTATGCTAACTTGAGGTTGTGTTATGCAACTCACTTTGCCAGTGTATTGCTCTTGGAAGACTTTGTACAAACCCAGCAGTGTAAACAGTGGCTACTTAATGTAAATATAAAGTTTCATAATTATGTGCTGCAACACAAATTGTACAATGGTAAGACTGTTTACCAAGTTGTGGTTAAAAAGCTTTTTTGTTTTTGTTTTGAACCTCTAAGATTGGCAGGAGAAACTGACAAATGTACTGATAAAAACTGGGGTTGATATTGATTATAGTATACATTTTGTAAATGTTTACTTTTTTAAATTTATATTTTATTATTCTGAAAGAGACAGATGATGATGGATGATTCTTGTGTGTTATAGTGTGTGAATGGTGAGACAGAAATGAAGAGTGTGTCTATGTCTATATGCAGTATGTGTGTTTGAGAAAGAGAGGGAGAGGGTATACAGAACAGTATGTAAGAGACAATGTGTGTTTGTGTCATTGTGAAACATGTACATGTACTGTATGTACAGTATATATGTGAGGAGGAGAGAATGTGTGTGCATGTTTTTCTATTTGATTGATTTTACCTTTATTTTTACTAGGCGATATCAATTATTTTCAGTGAAGGCCTAGCATGAGTCAAATGCCAATTAAGAAAATATTATTTACGATAGAAATAGCAAGAAATGTGGCAAAGAAACATTGCAAAAACAGTGCAATAATTGCATCTCTTTAAAGCTCTGTTTAACAGATTATTGATAGACCAAGCTAACATGGTGAATGGTTCACAGGTCATAAACACATGCTGTCCTGTTTCAGCCACAGATCTCAGGTCAGAATACCAAACCCGTGTTAATCACCTCAGACAATTACATCAGATTCTTGGTCAGTTGCCCTGTCGTCACTGTCTCTGGTCTCTCTCTCTCTCCCCCCTTTCTCTTTCTCTCTTCTGGTCCCTCTCCCTTTGCCTCCCTCTGTTTCCTCTGTCTCACGCATCCTGTTCCCCCGCTCTCCTTCCCTTCCACATTTCTCTCATTTATGCATTTTTCATTCTCCCTATCCTCTCTGTTCTCTGTCCCATGTTATATACAACTTGCAGTGTGTTGCTGCTCTAGCTTCTCTTTTCACAAACCAAAATGCAATAATCTTCTGAACATGACAACCTGACCAGTGTTTCATTCCCATTATACACTTCATTGCTATCCCTTCTGGACACAAAGTTTGTCTACCTAATACGTGCGGAACTCTCTCTATTTTAAGCCCTGCACTGGTTACAGAACAAGCAGCCATAAATGGACACGATAGGGCAAAACAAATGATATCCAGATGGGATTAAATTGGAATTCTTAACAAGCTGTGACGCTTTAAGGTGTTGGAGCCTGGACAGGAATGTCAGAATATCATGTCCTGCATGTTATACAGACTGGATTTAGGATAGCTGGGGCTGGCATTATCAAATATACAAGTGTATTGGTGTGGGCTGACTGATGTACAGTACAGATGTGTGACATAATAAATGATAGATTTGCTGCGACTGTTATTAAGTTATTAAGTAGTTCCTGAAGTACGTAACTTTTTAAAGGTTTCTATCACTGATTGCATCTGTGTACTGCAAATGACTAGAGAAAGATGGGGTACAGACAGATTTGTGTTTTTGATTGTGTGATATAGAATAATTGTTATGATTAGAAACCATCGTCTTGGTTTATGAATCTGGTAACTGTGAGTTGGGTCCAATGATTGCCATGTTTATACATGTTTATATATGCTCTCCTAAAGTCATCTGAGGTCTCTGCTTGGAAGCTCTGTCACCCCGCCAGCTCTGAAGTCGGCCACCGCTCGTCTACCATCATTGGAGACGGCATGGCAGCATGTTCTCCCTGTAGGCTAACCATGCGGAACAAATCCATTTCTCCATGTTGGCTTGAGCCATGTCTTATGCTTGCCTACCGCCATACTTCTTCCGGTATTCCTCCATGGGGCCCTTCAGGTAAACCATCAAAGTGAGTGCCATCATGGCTACCCTCACACACACACACTCACACACACGCACACACACACTAAACTCTTCTACATATTTCAAAAGAAAAACCATAATAGTAATTTAGAAAGTTATTATAAGTAAAAATGAAAAAAACACACTAAATATGCCATTTTGCCATCACAGCATCAACACTGTTGAAGTGCCTTAAGATGACAGTGCATGTGTTTTCCTTAACAGAGTAGAAAGAGAGATCTGGAAAGAACATACAGTACTGTACATGTTGTCTTATTGTCTATTACAGTAATAATTCAATTTGTGACTTCTTTTTGACAAATGAATGTAGTGTTATCATAATAATATTAACATTTTAAAACAGTTCTATATTATACTGAATAAGTAATACATGTTTTCTCTATATACTCAGTAGAGATGGTGAATATGTATGTATGTAGAGGTGGCATATGCATTTTGACAATCGGACAATCTTTAAGAGATACTGTCATAAAGGATAAGAGAAATTAAGCCCTGATGAAGCTCATTCCTTATGTAACAAATTGACCATTTTGCCATTTTATAATGCCTGTGTTTTTCAATTAAGTTTTTTCTTGTGGGCCTTATTTTAACCTTTACCATTTTAACAATTTTATAATGCCTTTATAATGTTTTTTATTTCTGTATTTTCTTGTGGGAAGCATGACTGTACATGTAATGTACATGTAATCCCTCTCTGTAAAGCACTTCTGCTGCAATTCTTGTATAAAAACTGCTATACAAATAAAGTTTATTGTTATTGTTATTATTATTGTTATTATTATTATTATTATTATTATTATTATTATTATTATTATTACAATTTGAAGTTTGATTACCCTTTAAAATGTGATCAGATATTCATCTAAGTCTAAAACTAGATGAATAGAATCCAATAAAATAAAGCACAACAGGATATACTTTGACATTCATTTATTGATCTTTTCACACAACCATGCTGTAACATATTGTGATATGCTGATCCGCATTATCTTTCTCCATGGGATTGTCCTGTCCTCAGGTTCTTACCCCAGTGAGGATATATATGTATCTAAACAGTCCAAACAGTAATCGCAGTCTGGTTCATTACAGTATGTGGTGTTGACTACCCGGGTGGCCGGGGTGAGTTTCCCAAGTCATTAAGCACTGTGGGCTGAGAGCATACAGTCTATTAGATTTGTCTGTATATGAAGAGATCTATAGAGATATTAGAGTGTATACAGTGAGTGAAGTGAGAGAAGGGGTGTAAGGATTATCACAGAGATTAACACATGATCACAGAGTCTCTCTTCAGACAACCTTCCTGCTGTCATTTACCACTTAAAAAAAAAAAAAACAAGCCCCCGTCTCTGCCATCGTCTCTGTTCCCTGCAGCTTGGCTATTGTTTTTGGGCTAGCCGGGCAAAAGGCCTGCCGCTGTCCACTCACCAGAGAAAAGAGAGAAGAAACACAGGAGACTGCAAGCTGTGATAAGTGCATTTTGATGGACTGCAGTCAAACAGATGGGAAGGGAAGGAAGGGATTAAAGATTGATTAAAGATCTATTGCCCTGTTTATTTTATACTATAATTTGTGTCTCGTCACATTGCCAGAACTCCAATTCAATTATTTGATTAATTAGATTTGGATACGAACTCTGGGAAAGATGGGAAAATGAGAGCAAAGTCTAAACTGGCCACCTGGCCAAATTATAGGAGCAGCTACTTGCTGACGTTTGGGATGAAATATTCCATTTGGTCATTGTATTTAACCAACAATTTACCTCCAATTTAACCTCCATTGTCTTCAATCTTGTTCTAACTGAATATTCAATCTCTCACAAAAAAAATAAAAAATTCTATGTTGTTTTTTCTTTTTCAAAAGTTGCGGGTATCCTATTTGGAAGGAAGCTCAAGAAGTGAATTAATACTTTAAGAATTTAGTGCAGTTGAATTATGGGGCTCTTCAAGCAGACACTATAAAACAAGCATTCCATTGGAGATAAAAGAGAGAAAGACATCAATAGGCTGAAAGAGGAAAATAGGACCCATGGAGAGACAGATAGAGACTGACTTATACTACTAGGGCACTGGGTCAATGGTAAATCATGATTTTATTACCTAAATGAGCATTCAGAGATTATATGTTCGCTTCAGTGAATGGACAAATATTTTTAACAGAGGAGAAGCTTACAGACTTTTTCCTGGGAAATGATTTTGCTGTAATTATTTAGAAATTTAGAGAGAGAGAGAGAATTTCGAGATTTTATACACTGAGTTAACTGAGTCCATCATATTATTCCTGTTGCTGGTACATCAGAAGGCCAATATCATGGATCTCAGCATCATGACAGTCTGTGTGTGTGTGTGTGTGCGTGTGCGCGTACAAGAGTGCACCTATTCTTGTTCACACATAGGTTCAAGTAAAGATTATCTTGGGCAAAAAAAGAGAGGAACATGCTGTTCTTACGTTTAATTCGCCCTTATTTCAAACTGAGATAACCTAAAGTGAAAACAGTGTAGAATAAAATATTGTGTATATAAACAGGAATGAAAGAGATAGAGAGAAAGAGAGAGAGTGGGGGAGGAGGGTGACTGGTAGAAATACAAGTAACACCCATACCCACTTCCTCACCAAAGTGAAAGCCATGCATTCCCACAGTCATCAGTCAAACTCCTGCCCAGAGAAGAGACAGCTGCTTGCACTTAATAAGAAGAATATGAGTTGATCGGAGGTGGTTTACCGTTCATTCTTCCACAGCCATATTGAGAGTGCTTGTCCTGACCTTAGAGTCGTGACCGCGCTGACCCCAGTCTTCTCCCTCCATCAAGTGCCATCCATACAGGACCACCAAGACCCTCTCAAACAATGGGACTGGGCATTGTCTTAGTTATGACACACACACACACACGCACGCACACGCACACACACACACACACACACACACACACACACACACACACACGCACACGCACACACACACCCGCACACACCCACACAATTTTCCTAGCTTGTCTGCCTTCCCCTTACAGTAAGACAATAAGGTGAATCTCTAGTTCCAGAGAATTCTAGACACACATTGGTCATAGATATCACAACATCAAACACCAAGAAACCAAGAAATCTCTCTGTCTTCCGTCTTCCCCCTCCAGGATTCTTGTATATTACGCCTCCATCAATCCCACTGAAGTGCCGTGTTACTGGGATCAAAGCGGTGTCATGCAAACAGATATTCTTTATGAATATGCTGCTTTCTTGGTTCCTTGCTCTACCACAAATTACAAGTGTGTCTTGTTTTATTTACCCTCTGGCTTGACATATGGAATGATGCTTGTCCTCCCTAACTGAAATTTACTTTCCTCTCCCCCCTCCCTCTTTGCTTGCCATCTCTCTTTTATCGTGATGGGTAATAACTGCATGAGCAAAGCCCAACTCTGCAGTTGAGTCGACTCGTTCCCGACTTCAAAAACAAAAGATATCCATCTTGGCAACAGTGAACTTATGAGTCTTGTTTTCATATTGGCAAAGTCACTTTCACTCTCTTGCTTTGTTCTCCACACTGACCCCACCCTGCCTCTCTCTCTCTCTCTCTCTCTCTCTCTCTCTCTCTCTCTCTCTCTCTCTCTCTTTCTCTCTCCCTGCCAAGAGGAGACAATATGTGGGATCAAACAGTAAAGGAAGCAAGGAGCAGAGCAAAGTGTCCCCCTGTCCCTCTAAGCCTGGGGAGGATTAGGTCTCAAAAGACTTCTGAAGAAGAGTCATAAAGTCTGGCCTTGCCTGCAGGGTAGGGAGGGCTTGGTTGGGAAAGGGACAGGGGGAAGGGGGCTGTGGCATGGGAGTGTTCTGTAGGGGCTGTTGAAGGGAGATGGGGATGATTAGGAGAGAGGTGAATAGAGGAAAGGAAAAGATTGGGTACCGTAGGACAGGTTGAACTGGCAAGCATGTTCACACTGAGGAGAAGTAATGGATGGTTAAAGGTGGTATGTAAGATTTTCTCCTCAGTCTCATCCAGGTTAGGGAAGGGTTAAAGTGCCTGGAATGTTTAAATGCTTGGGGACATCTACAGTATGAGACAATATTTCTGTGGGTGGGTGAATCAAACCGGGCAATGGCATCATGTTCATGTCAACACTGTCTCTCTGGCAACAAGACAACGTGGCTGGAAGTTAGCTTGCTGAATGGATAATCCCTTGCTGAATGTTATGAAGGCTACATGTGGCTTTTGTAGTCCAGCGGTTCCATTTTGAAGCCAACCTGGTCATAGCAATAATAAATTGACAGTTATGTTTGTGAAATCACATTTACAGTCCATCCAAAGCGTTTAGCTTGCTATAAAATACCTGAAAATTGAATGCAAAGGACTTGATACATGTTGCGATTGCAAAGATGCTACATGTGCCATCACACATAGAACAGAAGTTTGTTGTTTTAGCCAACTAAAGAGGTTCATGGCGACAAGAAAATCCCATAAGCAAACGAATATAAGGTTTACACCACACAGTATACAGAATGAAGCAGGGATTCCTTTTCCATTACAAAAAGCTATATTGGGCCTCCAGTAAAGTAAGGGCCATATAATCATAAATAATTATATTTATTCCTGTCTGTTCCTCTGTTCCATCTAATCAATAATTTGATTGATACCACCTGGTAAGACCTGAAAGACAAACATTTTCTTTTGAGAGTAACCAGTATAAAGCGAGTCAGACCTTGCAGTATCAGGAGAATTTTAACCAACCAGTAAAGATACTGTATGTTTGTGGAGTATACCTGTGATGGCTGAGAGGGGATAAAGCTTAACTAGCTCTCGTGATGTCCTTAATTTTATTGAATTATGCCACCAGAGGAAGCCATCTGATTGTATATGATTGTGTGTGTTTTTATTGTCATTGCTGTGTGTATGTATTTATTTATTAATTATTTATTCATGTATTTGTTTAGTTTTTCATGCCTTTTAACCCTCCTGCTGTCCTCGGGTTTCAAACACACACCTTGTGCCAGCAGGGTACATCATATGAGCCACAAAGAGCTAGTGCGTTGTGTTACTTTGACCTGGAGGACAACAGGATGTGTAAACAACTAATCTTGTACGAATACATATTTATTTATGCATTTGTTTGTTTGTCCTCGGGTTTCAAACTCACACCTTGTTGTGCCAGCAGTGCACATCATATGTCTGTGTAAGTTGTAGAATTAGGATTGGCACCTACTATCTGCCACAAAGAGCTAGTGATTTGGGTCATTTTGACGCGAAGGACATCATGAGGGTTGAAATAGTGATTACCTGCTCTCTTTTTGATCTTTTTGGCAATGGGCAAAAGAAAGTTGCTGTAATATGGTATGCTCAAAATGGTAGGCTGACCCAAAACAAGCCCCACCATTCACTTAAATAGAGTCTGGACACTCTCCATTGGGTATTTGCAATTGCTGCATCCTAATGGGCCGTAGACATCAATATAATCTGGAAAAACTATTGGAGCAGCCTTTAACCAGTCCATGTGGCTACAACTGTTCATATGGCTTCATCTAGCTCTACCACCTCCACAACTGTTGGGACTACATTTTGAAACAAATGCTTGACTTCATCGCTCTAAGACAACCCCTCTAGTCACAGAGTGGTCCGCCATCCAGAGTGGGTTTTCAGACTATAATCTCAATGATTATAATCTGATCTGTGAGCAGCAGCAGCAGTAGCAGCCCTCCTGTATAAATAAATCATAAGTCATTATTTTAATCACCAAGCCCATGAAAAGCCAGAGTAAGGCAGGAAAGGAAGATGTTCGTGACAGATCAATTTATGGAGGGATTGGCCAGGATTTCCAGGGTTCTGAGAGCGAAGAGTGATGCCGGGATATTCTGTAACTGAGTCTCGTTACGCTCACTCACATTGCCGTGCCTGGCACACTAAACCCTGGACAGATGTGCACCTGGGACACATGCCATCAATACTCCAAACTCCTCTGCCCCTTGTTCATTTCTGCTATGTTTCTTTTCTTCCCTAGAGGGGTGGAGAGGCCAACCAGTGCAGCTGCTTTGACTCCCTGTCACAAACAGGAAATTCTATTTCATGTGTTCAGGAATGGACAGTGTTATACCTGTCATCACTGCCAGAGCATTCCTGCAGTAGCAATATGTGTAATATGTGTGATAACTATATTGATAACAGTAGTGATGATTTTTTATGAATGTATTCTTCATTTGGTAATCACCAGCATGTTCTGTCCATATACTGTATTCTTCATCATCAGCATCATCGCTTATCTTTAATAAAACACTGACTGGTACAGTTTGATCGGGCCACAATCACTTTACTCAAATATTATCTTCCCCTCTGTTGTTATGATATTGTGTGGACAAATATACATTATACATATTTCTTTTCGACTATTTTTTGTATTAAAGAAAAAAGAGAATACATTCAAAATGTTGAGCCATTTATTTGGGAGGTTCGTTGTTTTCTCTCGTTGACTTTTCAAGCAGAAGGAACCATGGGTAAGCAGACAAGCTGGAATCCTGACACAAAAGACAGGACAGAAGTGTCAGAGGAATAGAAAGACAGGACACTGCTGTTGGACTCTTCTTCTCTTTTTTCCATTCATCACAGAGCGCTGAGCTGTGAGAAGGCGTAAACCGGAGCAACATAGCCAAGTACCTGTATGCAATTACAGCTGTACCTGTTGACAAAACAATGCAGAGAAAGTAACATCCTGCCAGCTCCTGTGTCTTCAACTGTGTTCTGCCTCCTCCTCGTGACACACATCTTTCAACCCTTGCTGACTTCCCTGCTAATGGAGTCAGTCAAGACGTGAAGGTATGTGTGGTGGAGGGGTGCGGGGGTGGGGTGCAGAAGAACCTATACAAAGCCCAGCTAAAGGCTTTGATAGTTCCAATGGTGGTGTGTCGTGGTGGGCTTTCATTGGTTGTTTCAAGGCTGTACCCATGGAGTCAACATTGGGGGGGACCAAGTCTGTCGGCATAGCACATTTTTATTGTTTTTATATTTTTTAAGTATCAAGGGGGACATTTTGAGCACAGCTGAATATTGTCGGGGATATATATATATATATATTATGATTACGGCCTTGGCTTGTTTTAATAGAATTATTTTTCCACTTTTGTTTGAATAATTTAAAACCTGTTTAGTTAGCAGTTAATGAAATACGTTGCCTTCATCTGCGGTCAACACCCTGACCTCTTCCCAGAGGCAGTGCTCAGGTGGGCCACTACCCTGCACAGCTATAGAGCAACACCTGAGGGAATGAGTGGTAAAATGTCACCTCAAATTAGTGTGGTGGTAGGGGTGTAGCTTCACCTGGGCCTTTAATGTAAAGGGAATAGCCACAAGGGTATTTTGTTATGAACCTGATAAGGGACAGGGACTTCCTTTTTCACAGATGGCTATGGGAGTGGTCTGTTTGTTCCAATAAGATGCATACACACAGAAACACAGACACACTAGCAGTAGCAGTTGACCTTTATATTATAGATAACACTTGTGGAATGCAAACTAGGAAGAATCTTTAAGGAAGCCTCTTAAACCAAACACAGGTTCAATATGAACAACAATTCCAACATTATACCTATAACACAGAAAGCAAATAATTGGAAGATGTTTCATTTAGTAATGTAAATTTACATTCAGCAGTCGGGGCTTGTGATAAACAGTTATATGCTTCATCTGCTTGTGGAATTGCTCATTGGACGATGGCTGAATACTGTGGTTGTACTGGGCAAATGTAAATGTCTCTAACTGTATGAATGTTAAACAGGGAAAACATTATACTTGTTCCAAAATAAGACTTGTTCCATAAAACATACATTTTTATGAACTACATAGCCAAAATAAGAGTAATAGATGCTACGCCAGCAAACCCGCACATTAGTTCATGTACAACTTGTTCCTAGGACCAGTCACAGTGGTCCAAATTAGCTGGGGAAAAGGCTGGGCTTGGGAATGTCTGGGAAGAGTCTAGTCCACACTTTCTGAGTGGGTGGCCAGTCCTAGCCTGGGCCCTCTTATCTGGTTTCAAACACTTTGGTTGTCACACACACGCAGGCACACACACACTCATGCACACATGCACGCACACACGCACACAAACACGCATACACACGCACACACACACCCGCAGGTATATGCAAACACCCAGATTATTTCACACATTGCCAGAAATCCAAATGCATTTGCATTAATGTACACACAGAAAGGTAACCACAATGTGACGCCCCCCCCCCCCATCCAGCCCGCAGCTTGGCCCTGACAACATACAGTACACACAAGGTTATAATGTGTTTTGCGGTGGGGGGCATACCATCTGCTTGCAGTAGACTGTACGGTATATGGCAGGAACTGGGTTTTATCAGTTAATGTGAAAAATGTTTCCCTAGTGGTAGCCACAAATCCACTAACCACAGATATTTTCCTCCAAATTCTGCAAACCCAATTGACATGTTTTAAAAATGTTGAACCGTCAACGACAAGACACCACTGTTCCTGGGGGCTTTAAGGTGAGATGGATAGACAGAGAGAGATAAGGACTCAAATAGTGACAGGAGGAATGGAGAAATGCAAGGTTTTTGATAAGCAAAGGACAAAAAACCTTCAGGTTCTAAATGGGAATCATACAGAAATGCTGGTTTCATTTCCATTTATACATCGGAATGTGTACAGATTTGTGTTATATTTTATATATCCACTGACACATAATTAAAATGTATTTAGATCAACATAGTAACATGTATCTGTTATTGGAGGATTGATGTCATGTATTAGAAAGCGGTAAGAAAAGATAATATGCATGTTTTAATGATTTTCGTGAACACTAAAGACACACATTACATACTCAACTGTATTTTAACCTCTAGGCTACTGTCACTCAAACTAAACGCATATATATACTAAACATAGTATGAGACAACTTGGAACATCAGTGTTTGATAGATGTACAGGTAACATCACAGATCAAAGCTCATCTAATCCCTAAGTAAGCCAGTGACTGCTTATAACCATACTCACATGTGCAGCTGTGTGTGTAGGGCAGATTGGAAATGGATTGGTGAACCTGATGTCATTGTTTTTACAGGCAAATTGCAAAACATAAAACAACATAAAACATTATTATATAAAAGTTTTCTTTCCTTCTTTCTTTCACACACACACTCACACACATGCACACACATAACACAGGATAGTGGCCGTTTGTAATAGAGAGTGAGAGAGAGAGAAAGAGAGACTTGGGAAGAAGAAGGATAAGAAGAAGTAGAGAAAACCACAAAGACATTTACGATCAGGCCCAATGGCAGCCATCCCCAAACAGGGTTGACACCACAGAACCGCAGGGGCAGAGAAAACCTCCCCATGTTGACTCTCTAGATTAGTGACTTAATTTACCCACACAAAGAAGCCCTTTCTCTCCGGTCTAGTCAAATAATATGCTGGACAAGAAGCAGGAGACAAATCATTACCATTATATAATTCACTTTTGTGTTCAACTCTCAGTCATATTCCAGGAGACCCACTGCACAATTTGTTCATGTTTATCAATAGGGAATGTATAGAAAGTGTGTCAAATATAAAGATGGACCATGTTTTTCTAATATATATAATACAATATTAACCAGATTAAATGAATGAAACACATCTCAGAATTTACATATTCTGAAGCCCTCTTGTAAAAAAGTAGGAAACCATAGGACAAGATATGTAGCAACTGTCCCACCAAGAGACCAGGGGTAGCCACAAGGCATTTGAAGCCAGAGAGAAAAGGTATGCTAACACAGCCGGCTGACATGGCCATGGATGACAGAATTGTGGTTTGCAATTGTTCCGAAAACATTTAACCCCATTACTGAAAATTGTCAGATTGACGGAAGAGAAAACATTAGCTTTGTGCCATGATATACAGTACGACCAAACTTATCACAGCAATTCAATGTGCGTATGCTTGAGTCACTAACAGTCAAATCATTTGATATTACATTCAACAGATGAGGTCATCGCTGGTTTATTGTCACTTCTGAGAGAGCCTGTTTCAGTCCGATAAAAATAATATGAATCAGGGAAACTTAGACGTCCTGAGGAGGCTAGTGTAATCAAAACAGTCCCACCGTGAATTGAAACTATTTTATCAAACAAGTCATCCAATTAAGAAGCTTACCACCCACAGGGAGCAAGATTCATACTATTAGATCATACAGTAGATTCGAACGCAATATGATTATGATTAAATGTTAAGGAGCAGTTAGGGGTTAGATATTGTACATACAGTATCTTTCTCAAGCATATTTGAACCCCGATGGGAGTTGACCACCTAACCACTAGACTATCCTGCACTACAACACTTCATACTGTACAAAAACCTAAACTGTACTTTCTCGTGATAGAAACCACATATGCACAGAACAAGAAAAATACATTTGAATGTCAAAGGAGGAGTAAATGGAAAAACAAGGAGCCTTTTAGTTTTCAGGACAACGGTAGAATAAGGGTCAATTCCAAAACTGCAAAGCACCCTTCATCAGGATGGACACAAGCAGCTGAATGGCCAGACAAACGTTTTAACATTGTTGTGCGCACACACCCTACAGGACACTGTACATGTGTATCTATTAAACATTACACATACAGTCTATTAGACATTACACATACAGTCTATTAGACATTACACATACAGTCTGCATAAATACTGTGCTCACATAATACAAATGTACAGTATATGTATGCGCGTACACACACACACACACACACACACACACACACGCACGCACACACGCACGCACACACGCATGCACACACACACACACACACGCACACACACACACACACACACACACACCATTCAGTAATTCCAGGCTGTATCCACAACAGTCCCATCATCTCCATAACAAAGAGGAGTGCAGAGCATCATTGCGGACAAAGTTTGACTCTCTCTCCATCTTGCTGATAAACACTTTGCCAGCCCGCAGCACAAGAAGCTGTGTGTATCTGTCATGAATGAGATGTGTTGTTTAGTAGTGTTGGAAATCGTTTTTCTCTCGCTTCTGGACAAATTCTGCCACATGAGGCTGCTGTGAATTTTAGCATGCAACCATAAACCCTATAAAAGTAGTAAACTAGCGTATCTATTATATTCAGATGGGCCTACACACATTCAATAGACTGTTTTTAAATGCCCCCTTTGCTCTCTTAATGCCTCTCTTGTTTTTGTGAGGTCACAGAGGCTGCAAAGCATGATGGAGTGCCGCAGGCGACAATCTCATGATTCCCATAATTCAATAGATCTAGGTCAGTGCTGGTGTGTTTTCCCATTGGACTGGTCTACAGCCATATGGTACGAAGACTGATGTACATGTACTGTGTAACCGTCATCCTCATTCAAGGCCTCAACACACACGCCGCTATCTGGAGAGGCTGCTTTAACTCATCGCTTTATGGCTTTACAGTAATAAGGAGTAGCCTACGCTTTGACTTTCCTCCTTTCGCTGACCTGACATAACTCTGTGATGTTGACTTCACTGGCTAAAGAGAGGGATGATAACTGTAAAGGCGTGCGATCAACGTTCAAACACTGTTGTCATATCAAACTTACTGTACACATGGGGAGAAGGGGTCATGTCAAAACATGGTGGAAGTTATCAGAAGACAATTATTTAGCAAACACCAACTTCTCAGTGGAATTTATGCCAAACAGCTGGTCATCAGACTTCAAATGAAAACTAAGCAAAACTGTATACCTTCTTGATATTCGTCTTTACATATTGTGCATATTATATTCATACTTCCTTACTGTTCTGCAGTAAGAAGGTGCAGAATGGCTGCAGGGTGAAATCATACAGCTTAGTGGCGCCATCTATTGTTTGATAAGGACAGGTGTAGACACTGCTATAAATCTGCATAAATCATCCAGTTTTCAATCCAATTATCCAGGCATTAAAAGCTGCTAATTGCAAATAAACAATATCCAATCTGTGCAACTTATATTCACTTACAATTATATTAAACACAATTGTACAATCTGTTATCTTTTATCTGTTATCTGTAAAAAAAGTTAACAACTATAACCCTCCTATTTCATCAACATCTTGTAATGCCAGAAGATGGCGCCATCTGATTGTGTCTGATTGTGTCGTTCTCTGTAGTGTCAGTGCTGGGTGTATTCATTTATTGGTTTCTTTTTATCTTTATGTATTTGTTTAGTTTTTCGTGCCTTTTAACCCTCCTGCTGTCCTCGGGTTTTAAACACACACCTTGTGCCAGCAGTGTACATCATATGAGTGTGTATCTGGACAACATAAACTAATCTTGTACGAATCTCTAGTACTAAACCGCAATGTGACCCAGTTCTCGAATTTTGCTGCACATGCGCATAGCATACCGCTATTTGCCTGACAGCAGAAGTGACGCAAAAATGGCGTCCTCCATAGGCTGTTTCATAACACGTTGGGTCTCTACTTCATTTTCGGGACACCGTCGGGCTTGTTTGCAAGTCGCCTTTATAAGACATATATATGGTTGTTCGACGACACCATGGAGGTCACAAGGACATAGTATAGTGGATAGTAACAGCTGCTGGAGCCGTGGGAATGATGTGACATTTAAACTCAGAGGTAAAATAGCAAGAGTAGGCTAAGTTTGAGCTGTAGTAGTATCTGCAAAATAGTACTATTATATAGTTCGATGGTGTGCTCTATCTTGACTTGTAGTACTACGTAGCTAGTGCTACTTGGATGTTTAACCCTCCTGGCGCCTTCTGTTTCAATCTTGTAATGCCAGGGTTTCAAACACACACCTTGTTGTGCCAGCAGTGCACATCATATGAGTGTGTAAACTGTAGAATTATGTTTAGTGCCTTTAATCTGCCACAAAGAGCTAGTGCGTTAGATCAGTTTGACCCAGAGTACAACAGGCAGTTAAGGCCTATCTGCTATTTATGCCAGTTATGCCAGGACTGTGATGCTTCTTCTGAACAATGGCAATAGCATTGTCAAGTTAACTTGGCTGATAACAACCACCTCAGAAGCTTAGTATACTGTAGTAGTAAAAGTAATAGTAGTATAGTAACTAAGTAATATGCATGTGTAATTGTCATACATATTGCTTGCCACAATGATATATGTCTGACTCTGTTATACTGTATAGTTGTATGCAGTTGTACCATGCCGAGTCTCTGTGGGCAATGTCAGTGTATTTTCTACCACTTAACTGCAAATAATTTGTAAAATATCAAAATTATTTTATAATGCTGCACATATATTTTTAACTCAAGTGAGTATTTTGGTAACAGAAAATCCTGTTTGAGCATGTAATAATTTAATTCCTTCTTTTCAAAAGTGAGATGTCCATGGGTTCTTGGCTGCAACTTCTTTCATACCAGCAGCTTCTTGGCAAACAAACAAGACTTCTATAATGTTTTGGGAGTTTCCCGCACTGCGTCCCAGAAGGACATCAAGAAGGCATACTATCAGGTCAGAATACCAACATGCACACTGACACTAATAATAATAATAATACTACATCATTATTTATGTTTATGTCTATGGTCTAGATGGCGAAAAAGTACCACCCAGACACTAACCCAGAAGACCCCGAGGCAAAAGAGAAGTTTGCCAAGCTAGCTGAAGCCTATGAGGTACAAAATGCTAAACTTATCTTTTGAGGAACTTTGTGCCATCTTCTGGAGCAGCAGTAAATCATACACAGTCAGATGGCGCTGCCGAAAATAAATAAATAAATAAATAAATACACACAGCACTGACAATAAAGAGAATGACACAATCAGACACAATCAGGTGGAGCAATCTGGTGGCATAATAAGATATTAGAAGGGCAACAGGAGAGTTAATAATACGAATATACGGGAAAGTACATTTTTAAAGTACACTTGCACATCACTAATACTGTAAATGTATCTCAGGTGTGCTGATTTGTCTCCAGGTACTGAGTGACGAGGTGAAGAGGAAGCAGTATGACACATATGGGGAGGCAGGTTTCGACCCCAGCAGAGGTGGTGGCCAGCAGCAGTACTACAAGGCAGGGTCCACCACCATAGACCCAGAGCAGCTCTTCAGAAAGATATTTGGAGAATTCACCGGTGGCTTTGGAGACTTCAGCAGCATGTTTGAACAAAGACCTGAGGTTAGGGCAAGCAGGAATGTTTACAAAACATCAACTATTGTTCTTTAGAAACAACAGAGTAGCATAATACACTTCTCCCACACTCAGCGATTTGCTTCTTAAAGCACAGCTGTTTCTGAACTTCATCAAATGAAAATGTATAACTAAATCTTTCAAAATCTTTTTTTAAGTTTAGTAAAAAGTGCAGTATCTTCAGAAGAGGTCTCCATACATTGTTGTACAAACTGGCTTTTATCATATAATAACTGAATCAATGAATTCATGTAGGTAATAAATGTAAGTAAAAACCAATAAAACAACAATAAAATGAAAGAAGACTATGCTAATTAGCATAATTACAAAAGTAATTGAGCTAAGATCAATTTGAAAATCTCGATTTTCTAACCTCAACTCAGGGAATTTTACAGTACTGGTGTTCAATGAGAAAATGCTCTTAATCAGCTGTACTTTATTAATACAAGGCATAGTGGTGCATCTCGTTATTTCCTTTGTGTATTTGTGTGTGTATTGTCTTCCAACCAGGGCTCTACTCTTGTTCTGTAATGTGATTTCCTTTTCCTTCGCCCTGTCTCATCAAGTGCTGTGTCTTTGTAACCGTTTGCTCAGTTTGTGATGGAGCTGACATTTGCCGAGGCAGCTAAGGGCGTGAACAAAGACATGACGATAAACCTTGAGGATGCCTGTCCCAGGTGTCATGGGAACACAAATGAGCCAGGCACCAAAGTCTCTCGTTGTAACTACTGTAGTGGCACCGGCATGGTGAGTTAACAGTATTGATGACAAAACTATGAGACGTCACGTAGATTCCTTGTCAGGAGACTGTGTAAAACTGGGCGTACATTAAGCATGTCTCAATACATCACAGTAACCAACAACGTCAGAAGTGTGAAATAATTTTTAACCATTAAGGAGAAGTTCTTATCATGTCCACGATCACTGCAGTCATACATGAACACAAATGCAATCAGAATATATTCTATTTCTCCTTGTCCTGGTTAATTATATACTGTACCTCAATCACTATTGTGACTTTTAACCAATTGCCTATAACTAAGTTTACATGTATACTGTATTGCATCATAACTCCCCTGAAAGGGTGGGTTCCTCTCCCTGTGGTCCCTTCCCAAGGTTTCTTCCATTTCTTTTATATTTTTTTTAACCCATGAGGTTTTGTATGGTAGTGTTAACTCACCCAGGGAGAGGTGCAGGTTCAGGGGGTGTTGTTTGTTTCCTTGTGAAATGCTGTCTTGTGAAGCCCTTTGAGACTGCAATGTGATTAAGGGCAGTACACATTTGACTTGACTTGACTTGACTTGGGTGTGTTGTGCGTTAGTCACTGTTTTGTTTTGCTTCCTGTAGGAGTCCCACAACACCGGACCCTTCGTGATGCGCTCCACGTGTCGCCGTTGTGGGGGGAAGGGCAGCATCATCACCACTCCCTGCATGCTGTGCCGAGGCTCAGGGCAGACCAAGAAGAGGCAGACGGTCAGCGTGCCCGTGCCTGCTGGTAGGTTTGCATCCTGGGGACTCGGTCAACAAAAGAGAGACCTTTTTGTTGTCTTGTTATGGGCGCTCCTGACTTGTTGTTGTTATTGGTTGGGTCATTTGTGTCAGACTCTGCACCCCCATCGCTCTGTATTTGCATAAAGTAGATCTTTGGTTTATTTTTGCAGGTTGTAGTCTTGGAGCAATGAATGTGACCTGTTGGCCTTTGGAAGCTGGTCGAGTGCTTTTAACCCTCATGATGTCCTCCGAGTCAAAATGACCCAAATCACTAGCTCTTTGTGGCAGATAGAAGGCGCTAAACCTAATTCTACATCTTACACACACAT